>JAQNBH010000012.1:18691466-18821506 GCA_028752905.1 Cladorhizidae sp. MBARI D1340-BT2 | reverse complement strand
ATAATTAATAGTGCATACAGCTATTGAAATTGCATTTGGAGGGTTAGGTCAGCTTCTGATGATGGTTCTTCAGAAAATACTTCTGCAAATAGCTCTAGCAGCCCAAGGTACTTCATCAGTGAGTACTTGGCTTCAACCCCTTGTACTGAACTCGCGTGCTGATGCGTGCCCAATTGTACTCTTTCATATGATATAGGGGTTCACGTCAGGGCAGGTGCAAGGCAATTTTATGACTGACTTAGACAAGTACAACTACCACACACAGGAGTACCACAGAACTGTCTCTGCTACTTATTAAGTGACAAAGAAAGGAAAACAAAGCCCACTTACGTTCCAGCTTCTTGATTAAATGAATTTGAGTGACTTTCTTTCTTATGCACCCTCCCTGAGGGCGGTGGCTACTGAAGTACTGGGTAGTGTTTGCTAAGCCAAGTGGAAAAAGGCCATTTGGGTACACTAGTTAAAACACCCTTCTGAAACTTCAGCAAAGCTAAAGGCAAGGATGGATATCTTACTACCCATGATGCTTTTGAATTGAATCCTGTCAATCATAGCTGACACATTCAAGTTGTGTGGAATGCAGGTGTGACCTTTAAGGGGACACAGAAATGACTGAACAGTTAACTGTGCAAATAACGGGTAATTTAATTGCAATCACTGAACATGTGCCAAAAGTTACCCTATTTGGTGTGAACATTTGGAACAGGGTAAGAAGAACCAGTGCTACATGTCAACAATGACTCAGAATGAGATTATTGGCATCATTGCCCACAACCTGCATGAGAAAATCCCTGGAACTTCTAAAAAGATGCACTACTCCACCCCACCATGGTAACCAGGAGTTACTGTTCCTGTTTGAGGTATATTGACATGAGTGGCACAGAGCCTCATATATATCAGGAAAGCCTTCATTGACTCGCTCCATCTAGGCTACAGGACAATACATGGCCAGTGCTTATCCTGAAGCTTATTGCCAAACATGGCTTGGATGTGCAGCACATGCGAGGGCAGACATTTGATGGTGCTTCAGCAATGACTGGTGAGAAAAGAGGAGCCCAGGCACTGGTCAGGGAGAAAAACCACCTTGCGATATATACACACTGTCATTCTCATGTTCTAAGTCTGGCAATTGGGAAGTCATGCTTGTAAGATCTCAGAAACATGATTAACATAATCGATGACATGTGCTTGTTCTTTCACCTGTCTCCCAAGAGACAGAACCTTTGTTCAGATGATCCTGTGTGTGTGTGTGTGCACCTAAAAGCAGAGTTTCCCAACACAAAAGCCTTTGTAAGATTAGATAGGCTGAAAGACACATTCCATGCTCTCTACGAGTGTATCTTTACCATACTCCATGCTATGTTTAAGCGACATGATTATCCACAGATCAAGGAGGCAGGAGAAGACAAAGAGAATTGATTCTGTATCACATACACTCCAACCAAAGCAGAGGGGTTTAAATTTTTTTGAAACAGGCTGCACTATTGTTGTACTTGTTACTGTGTTCAACAGTCTGGATCCACTACAAGGGCTCAGCACCACACCTCAGAAGCATGATATTGATGTGCAACACTACCATTAATGAAGTCCATATATATGCAGACAATTTTGAGTCTTGTTTCTCAAAGATGCTGAGGCAATTGTACCAACAAATGATCAGAGGTCACAATCTCACGAAGATGCCATCAGTAGCATTGAGCAAGCACTGACATATACTCAAGTGTACCAATAATCAACCCTAGCAATATTAAATTTGGGAGGTGTTCCCAGTAAGAACACATTATATAGCCTAGAGATGTCATCTTTTATCTACCATCATGATTCTCTCACCACCGCAACACCAAACTCATCTTACTTCTTCACAATGACAGATTTTCATTCTAGCCTCCAATGATGTCGACCCACTTCATATAACAACCTCCGATCCTGTAATAGTCTGCTAATCCCATATATGGAACTCAGTCAGCTTACCTCTCACTTTTCCCTGCCTCCGCAACACTCCCCCATTATATTAAAGAAACTAGTTCATTTGGCACTATATTTAATATTCCTTATCAGCACTTTGACTTTTAACAACCAAATATAATCACCTTATTAATATGTTCTTTCATGTGTTTATTAACTTATTTCTTATTTTTGCTCTTCATATTAGCCTCTTGGCTATTGAGTAATACCTTTACCATATGCTATAATAATGATTGTTGCACTCTCCTTGAAACCTGGCTACTACTACTAAATCACAAATTTCAAGCTCAGCTTTGAATGACCTACTGAGGTGTAACATGAGAGAAGGCTTGTTAAGGTTAAATAAGGACAGTACTAATCCCACCTCTTGTAATGGTCATATTTTGTGAAGGCATAACAAAATTTGTTCACTAATATTCAGTTATATATAACACACTAATACGGTCAACATAAAAGAATCACTTAAAATACAGGTTATAGTTGTTGATGATAAAGTAATAGGCTAATTAATAGCTTAGCTAATAACAACAAAAAGTTAGAGCTTGGCATTATTCATGGCATTATGGACTTCACAATATGCAGCACTTCTTCAGCATGAGCTTTAGCACCCTCAGCATCACCTTGCCTGTAGTGGTCAGATGGAATGTCTGTATAACCCACCCATCGATTTGGATAGCGAGTGTTCAAGAAATAGCTTTCAAGTGGATTGCTGTGCTGATGTAGGCTGAAAGCTTCGGCAGGTTTTATAGTCATCAGTGCGAGAGCGTACCTTGAGAGACTGTGATCCACAAGTTTTCTGCCATCCATCCCACATAGTGCATAGATTCCTCCCTTCAGTGCCTTCTCTACCACCTGGTGTGCCATGAAGCACACATGAGCATAGCCATGGTTGTTGCTTGCTTGTTTTAAATAGCTTTGAAGAACTCTAAAGTCGACTTCGGCCTGCCTTACCCATCGCATTCCTTCTGCAGGATTTGGTTGGTTAACTGCACTCTCAAATGATGAGAAAGGGTCACCATGTGCAGAAGAACTGCGTGCATATCCTTCTCCCCACTGGTGTTTTCTTGCTGTGGCATTCCAATTATAAAAATCAGAGCTTCTAGAGGGTGCAGAAGAACTGCGTGCATATCCTTCTCCCCACTGGTGTTTGCTTGCTAGGGCATTCCAATTATAAAAATTAGAGCTTCTAGAGCGACTCTGTGAGCTGCACGTTTGGTTTCCACTAAACTGATTATCAGGGTGATCCAATGGCTCATCATTGTCCAAGTGTGCAATCTGAGTTTTCAAGAACAAGAATAGGACTTCAGATTCTTCTAGATTCTCTAAGTTTTTGTCCGGATGGTATTTAAGATAGAGTCGTTTCAATGCTCTCCTTTTCAGCTCCGGGCAAAGTTTCCATATTTCCTGTAGCTGGTCACAAATATTCTTTTTTTTCTCAATAAATGTTGTCTGATGCATAGAGACTCTCAGATTCAACGCTTCATTTCCATTATCACGAAAAACTAGTGCTCTGGTTTCATCTTGAATGCCCATACAAGTTACTTTGGGCTTCTTATGGCCAACAAGAAATTTGTACATGTCTAGAATACTAACTTCTCTACCCTCTTCGTCATCCATTGAAACATAAATTCTGTACTTTCTGTAGAATAAGCTTTCTTCTTCAAATGTCACTAGGTGTACTACTTGAGCCACAATGATTTTGTTCTCCATTATTTCATAGCCCACATATTCCATAGGTTTGAAGATATTGTTAGGATCAAGGTCCAACCTGTGACGGTAGAAATGTGGGATCTCTGCACCGAGCTCTTTAAGATCAAATTCACAACCACTTGATATATCACCAACAATATCCCAATCCTCTAGTATACTCATCTTTTTTAATGCTGTAGACTTCAAATAACATCCAATAGAAGTAATCAGAATATGTCTTGTTTCTGGAGATAAGTTGTCCTTACCATGCTGAGAAATCTTTTTATAAATTAACTCGGCCAATTCCAATCCGATACTGTGGTCTTGATCAATTTCTGAATCTACATACAAATGTCTTACAGAATCAACACAATGAAAAAAGTAATCACTCTTCATATGCCCAATAATGCCATTAGTCTCTGCTAATACAATTTGAGCTTTTAGATTGCAAATTGTGGTTATATGTATGGAAAATAAGAGCTTTTCAATGTGTGACTTAATATCATCTTGGTTTAAGTTTGGCACAAATTTGTTGATGAATTTCACCAGATTTTCAGGATTATTCTGATTTTGAAAAGATTTTTCTAACTGCAATGCAATTTCAGAACTCGCTATAGACTGGCACTCTTCATCAGGCAAATGCTTGCACTTTTGGGAGATTCCTATTGGACATACTTGATGTGGCAACGAGCGACATAGATCTAGAGCACTAAAGCCATAGTCGTTTTGCATGATGTCAAAATAGAAGAAAGGGGTACCAGTAAGATTCACTTCTAAGCGACGAAGGTAACTGTGGGTATCTCTGTAAAGCAAAGTTGTGGAAATTTTCAGGTAATCTTGGGAATCAGGAAGATAAAGTGGTGCTAGATGCTGAGCTAAACCATCAAGCTTTCCTGCATATGTCATCAGTAATTCTTTGAGCTTTATAATGGCAGACTTAACAGATTCTTTGGTATTGGGATCCAACGATAAACCTTCCGAGCTCTTGAATGCTTTTTCCAGCACAATTTGCATGTGATGTAAGTTGATGTTATGTTGAACACCAATCTTATTCAAAAACCAACTCAAAGGAAAGAGCTTAGTAGGAAGCCCAAGTAAGAATGGATGAAACCGAAGACATTCCTGTGTGGAACTTAATACACAATTGGGATGAACAAGGACTACTTTGTTTTCATCATCCTTACAGAGGTCCACACACACTGGTATGCAGGGAAGTGAAGCTAGTTCTAGAAAAAGAGGGTCAGCTGAATCATCCGAGAGAAATTTGAAGTTCTTCTCCAGTATTACAACAAGATTTGACACCTCATGAGAAGGAGGGAAAAGATCTGTAGGAAAATTTGTGAAAAGTTGATGTTCAGCATAGCAGCTTCTAGAGATGTTTCTGATGTTCAAAGTTACATCAACAACACTTGGTTGAACTACCACTCCCAGTTTTTCCTGCAACTCTATAAATTGTTTAGATATCTCAGGAAGTTTTATAATTGGATGAACTGTCCAAACCAAGTGTTGTAAATCTATAGATGCAGATCCTTTCAATTTGACAAGCTGGTTGGCTTGAGAGGCTCCTGGTAATACCCAGTCTACAGCTGCAGCTTTATCTGTAAATACAAATGGTATGTTGGAAACCTGGGCAAGAAAACATGTCTTCTCATACCACATCTGATGCACTTCTTCAGAAAATAAGTAGTCCAGCAAAACCATCGAACAGTTCCCGATTGAATCAACATTACTATCAGCAGTTTCTTGGCAGAATTGCAGATACTCTTCTTCCGTTAAATTCTGCTTCAAATCAAGTTCTTTAAAGAATTCAAGCCAGGATTGTGATCGCAATGTGTTGGGCAATAATTGAAAATAGTTGGAAAATGCACAAAATATATCTTTTGTATGGTCACAGAATGAACTAATAGGCAGCAGAACTGAGTTGTCTGGGCCAATGCACTTCAATGCTAGCAATTTATTATAAAATGTCCCTGCATGATACTTTTCATATTGCTTTGCAAATGCAGGCTTTCCAGAGCACTGCTTTATCATACAATCAACAATAGATAATAAAAAATCTCTAATGTATTTCAAGTGCTCATATCTTTCTTTTTCACTCATTTTTTCAAATTGTGGAAAGATAAACTGGATGTAGAGTTCAACAGCACTGATATTCTGTACAGACAACTGCTCTGCTGAACCCAGCTGAGTCCAAGAAGCATTAGGTTTGATGAAAACAAAACACTGCCCAGCTGACCAAGATTTGTAGCCAGCTAAACATGACTTTGGCCAGACATAAGCTATCTTTCCTTTAATGGGTTGATAAATGCCAGTGGCATCTTCAAATAATGGCAGTGCCTGCACAGAATTCAATGATTCACTCAACACCAATTTCAAGGCAAAGTAGTGAATCAATAAATCAATTTCCCTGTTTTGCAGCACTGCTGTAAGGGAGATTTCTTTGTTGAGGCAAACAAGATTTGTCAGAATTCTGGAATGGTCACACAATGCAGGACAACCTACAGAAACAGTGACTACAGATGTATCCAAAAATGGCATTTTTATCTTTGTCATAACATTCACTGCTGCTCTATCTGATGTACTAATATCTTCACTTGGAAAATACATAGGCAACATTTCAGACCTGGTAGAGAACAGCCTGTCATCGTGAGTTTGCAACAAAGCAACTTCTTTAAGGTAGCACGGAAGAAATGTTCTGAACACATCATCTTTAGAAAAACATTCCCAGAATTTCACCATCCATTGCTTGCTTATCAGAGAAGAAGCCTTCTCAATGACACAATCTGAAAGCATTTTCGGTGGGAAAGTGGCCCTAAATATTCCAAGAAAATGGTTTATAACCATTTCCTCAGAATCACATGGGTTGATAAAATAGGAGGAGTGCAAATTCAGATCTCTTAAATCAGGATGCAAGAATTTATCTTTGCTATTAGGAAACAGACTAGAAAAATCTGAACTGAAACACTTGCGATCCTCTTCAAATTTCTTCAGCTTTCCATCAGCTGATAACAGCAAGAAGTGTGAGAAAGGAGATTGTGGGAAGGCTCCTGGGCTAACAGAATCTGCTCTGTTAAAATGTGAACTGGAAATAAAAGAAGTGGTCCTAACACACTCATAATGTTGAATGCCAAACCTGACGGTATGCTCAGACTTCCTTTCTTTTGTCTCTAATAGCATTTTGAGCATGTACCTCAAGAACACATTGAACGTCTTTACATTGTGAAAGACAGTGTCTGTTAGAAGAAAGGATTTTATGCCACACAAAGACGAAAGGCAACTGTACAGAGTGTAGTATTCGAACACTGATTCGCAAGAAATGGCAGGTATATGTGGGCTGTCTTCAGCGATGGAGGAATTAAAATAGCTCCTGAGTATGTTTGAGGTTGATGTAATGTTCATTCCCAAACTTTCAAGAATGGGATGAATAATGTTGTGATCTGTTGTGTGACCCCAGAAGTACACTTGATCAGCTCGATATTCTGAAATCAGTGGGTGCCACTTGATATTTACTGTGGAATTACCTGTTTTCTTCTTGGATTCAAAAACACAAAGTACATCAGAATTATCTTGTAATAAAATTTCGAAAACCATTTGAAATAACAGATTTTTCTCATGCTCTCTACATTTCAACTCCTTTGGAAAAAGTTTACAGTAGTTCATCAAGTCATCGATCGCTGTTTTCCATGTTCCATAGTTGGCGTCAAGGTAATACTCCTTCCCTTTCACAAGGAAGTCAGCATAGGAAGAAGCAATGGCTTGAAAAAGTTTGCGATTCCATTTGGACTTGTCATCCACTTCACCAGGATTAGTGGCTTTCCATAGATTTCTTCTTGTGGAGTTCAGTATGAAGTTACCATTTACATGAACCGGAACTTGACTATGAACAGGAAGAGGTAAAAAACAAAAGATTTGTCCCTGGCCATCACTGAACTGTCGTGCCTTCAATGGAGCAGCAATGCCATGTTTTGGCTTCACTGTTCTTACATATGGCCATGATTGTTTTCTGTTCTTGATATCTCCAATGCCCTGCTGGACCAGCCATTTCTCCTGAGACACTTTGGGGTGCCCTGATTTAACTTCTGTGATAATTAAAGGGTACAATGCCACACTTGTTTGGCAATTTGCAACTTCCTTGAAACTGGAAATAGTAGTTTTTAATGTTTGAAGTTGTAGTTCGAACTTTGATGGCTCAGGAATCATGCTTTGATAGTGGTACACAGTTTTTAAAGTGGTGGTGTTTGCTTCTATCTCCATGTACTTGATTTCAGTTACATGGTTCAGGAAGAACATGGCACTCTTCATGATAGGTATCCACTCTTTCAATTTTTTAGATAGAGTAACTGCAGTCATAGGCTGTGAAGACTTACAGTCATCCTGATCTAAAATCTTTGATGATTTCACCAACTCTTGTGAATGACGAATAGGGAATCGAAACAATGATCCACCTTGCAATTCTCTAGGAATAACATCAAGTCCCTCCATCAGATAAGATGAACTCATGTCAGAGAAGGTCTCCCAGAACCCTTCTTTCAGTTTGTCATATCTACGCCCTGGAGATAATTTAGTAGCCCCATCAGCATACTGGCAGTGAGGGTCTAATATGCAAAGTGTCTCCCCACCAGTTATGAAACTGGGACAGTCAGTGAGATGATACACCACATTAAAACCAATGCCAAACTGGCCAATACTTTCAGCTTCAGAGCGCTTGCTACCAAGTCCCAACTCCTGGATACCTTTCAGGTCATCCTCTGAGAAGGTGCTGTCATTCCAAACCAGAAGTGCAGGACCTTGAAGTTTTTGCCAGTTCTCTGATATCAAACTCTCTTTACCATGAGTTCTCATGTCCAAAATGAGGTACATTTTCTTGGCTCCTGCATCATCAGAGTTTTGTAAGAGTTCCTTGAGTATTGTAACATCTAAAGGATAGTCTCTGAGAATGTTTTGAATCCTTCTAGTGAGATCTTCATGCTGGCCAAATTCAATTCCTGCAAAAAATGGTTTATCTGAGATGTATCGGTCAAGCATTTTGGATCGCATCAATCGAACACCTAAAGCTTCAGCAAGGTTTCTTGGAATATCCCTATGAACATAATTGTAGTCCTTGTCCTTTGGGGCCCAACCAGCATCATTGTAGGCTAGCTCTAAAGATTCTCGTAAAACAAGGTGTTCGTCAGGTAGATAAAGAGATAACTGGCCTACTTGTTGCTTTAAATCTTCTAATGATGTTGAGAATATGGAAAGCAAGTCTTTAATTAACCGTATACACTCGGAACTAATGGGCTCATCACAAAAGTCATTTTTCATCATTTCTAGAGCTCTTTGAGCATCTAAGCAAGAAAAATGAATTTTGATACAAAGAGCTCTAATCAGCTCCTTTTTGTCAATAAGAATATCAGGAACCGAGTACAAATAAGGACCCTCTTTCAACCTCCAATATAAAGCTACAAAATCAAGGCTTAAGAATTTGTGCTCATTCCAGATGCTTGATATGGTTTTCATTGGATTGAGATCAACTTTTGTGTCACCAGATTTTAGAGCCAAATTCAAAAATTCATAAATCATTCTGATGGATGTGGTAATCCACTGTTTATCCATAGAATCTGACTGCTGAGCCACGATCACTTTCAGATGGGCCAGGACCACTGAACAAGTTGGAGATGACCTCAAACAAAGCAGCTCTCTGACATTCCTGTTGATAATTCCACAACCCCCTTTGTCAGGGTTGGATTCACAGATAAAAGATACTTGTGAGCCAGCTATGTAAGTGTTTCTTAATGTGGAAGCCCTATGGCCTGAAAGCATCAATTTTCTCCCACAAAGCAGCTGATGATCTTCTTCATACCAACCTAAAGGACAACTTTCTGGCTTCTTTAGAACCGGCAGAAAGGGAACCGAATCTATAGTCATTCCAGTGGCAGGTGGCTCATCTGAAACATGCCTGATGAGTGTCTTCAATATCAACCTCACACGTTCAAGTGCTTTGATTGAGTTTGTCTGCAGGAGATTGGGTATTGTCTGAGCTCTTTCTATCACAAGAGTCCAAGGAAGAAGGTCGCACATCATACCAGCTTCTTTCATTGCCTCAGCTGCAATAGTATTACTGACCAGCAAATCAATCGGAAACCTGCTTTCTGACTCATCAAACAATTCAGAAAAGGATGCCTCAGGGTGGACTACATCACTGCACTTTCTTAGAACACTTCCATTCGGATGGCAGGGAATAAAAGCATAGACTTCAAAGCATTGCATCAATTGGAGAAAAAGTGGTGAAGAACTACGTTTCTGATGGATGTAAGCTTCAAGCATACAAAGAATAACCTCATCTCTACTAAACCTTATGTCTTGATCAGACAGACAAGACAAGCTGCTAAAGAACAATTCGATAAAATTTTCTTCATTGATGATCTCAGTTGTAATTGACATGTGAAGCCTATATGAAGAATGAAGGTACACTAGGGGAAAATTAAGGTGATTGATAATATCAAGCACACAGGACATCACATCAGAGTTGCAGAGAATTTTATCTTCAAGAAATGTGCTATTTGCCTTTTTTAACCAGCTAGAAGTAGATTCTGAGTAGAATAGTTCTTCGCTAGAGAGACATTTGTAAAGTGCAGTAACAAATTCCTGCCATGGGTTTTTCATTTGTAACTTGGCATTAAGAGGCCACAGAGAGTAGAATTGATAATCTTGAAGAAAACCACTCTTTTGCATGTTTTTAAGACTGCACAAAAGTCTAATATATGCTGTGGGAATAACATTAGTCATTATATGCATGTTCCATTGTACTTCTGTGTCAGAATGCGAAGAAACATTTGCTGAAGTCCAAATACCCCTGCGGTTGTTGATGACTGCAAAGTTGCAACTAATATGAACAGGAAGTCCAGTCGTCTGGCACAAAGGCAAGTAACAAAACACCTCACCATTAAGGTCACCATCGAGTGTACATTCATCATTTCTCTCATTGTTGGTGCTCAATAAGCAAGCCACACTAGCAACAGCCGATTTTTTTTTGCTCTCTGAAATAATGCCCCCATGTACTATAGCAATTGCAACAAGCCACTCTGTACAAGTTGTTGCCATCAAATATTTTGTTTGAACACTGACCTTTGAAGTCAAGTATGTTTGATCAAGATAAACAAGGTCAGAAGATGTACATTTTGAGATTTCATACAGAATTGTTGGATGGTTCTGACCATCTTCTATTAGTTGGATGGTGATTTTCTTCACATGCTGCAGGAACAACAACAGCTTATCACCACATTGTCGTATTCCATCAAAAAGCTCTATCACATGTGCTTCAGTATAGCACGTGCTACTTAGCTCACTTGTGGCACTTCGAAATGGAAGACGAAATATGGTGCCTTGGAACTCTGTGGAGGAACAAAAATCAAAGAGTCCTTCATAGGGTGACAACTGGCAGGACTTCTGGACGACTTTGGAGAGAAATTTTACCATCTTTCCTGGCTGTGATGGGTTCTTAATTTCTTTTCTGAGATGTTTAAGAGTAGGATCAAAAATATACATCCTGTTTCGACTGATAAATGAAGGAACATCTGTAATGTGATAAACCGAGCAGAAGCCTATTCCAAACTTTCCAATCTTCAAATGCTTTTCTTCTTTAGTTGCAACTGCTAGTTTTTGGATGTTGTCAAAATCCTCATCGCTGAAGGTGCTGTTGTTGTGCACCACTAAAGCTGGACCATGAGATTCGTGCATACCTGGAAAGAAAAGACTTCTCTGCTCAAATTTATGGCTGCGGGCATCGAAGCAGATGTTGATCTCTGTTGCCTCTGCATCGTCAGCATTCTGAATCAGCTCCTTCACAATGGTTACACCATCTTTGTAGTCCTTCAAAATATTTTTCAGGCGAATGGTTAGAGGCTCATACTGGCCTGCATCAGCAAAAGTATCTTCAGATACGTCAAGCTCCTCACTAAGTGGAATGACTTTCAAAAACTTGGCCAAACTTGGACTGATGCAACTGTGAACAAACATCAGAGTAGGTTCATCTACAGAGGATGATGACATAGTAAACTCTTTCAAGAAGTCGTTATCTGTGTAGATGAGTTCTTTTGACTCTCTTAAGTCAGGCCACTCCGAGACCGACTCTGAAGGTACCAGAATGGAGTCAAGAGGAATATATTGCGTGCCATTGTTTGTCAACCAATTCAAAATGGCCATGAGAATGTCCCACACTAGATCACATGTTGAAGGATAGTATTGACGGCTGATCTGAACTTTCATTGTTTCCAAAATCGAGATGATCTGATCTTTTGAGATTGATTCGCTCATGCCAAAGTATGTGAACAGAGTGGAATATTTTGAGATGCTGTCTGGTAGAATATGAAGGTAAGGCTCGACGCTATGGTGAAACTTTGAGTTCTCTTGTGCTGCTACAACTTCAACATCAACAAATCTGTTGTGTTTCCTGATGTAGATCCAT
This sequence comes from Cladorhizidae sp. MBARI D1340-BT2, assembly GCA_028752905.1. Taxonomy (NCBI): domain Eukaryota; kingdom Metazoa; phylum Porifera; class Demospongiae; order Poecilosclerida; family Cladorhizidae; species Cladorhizidae sp. MBARI D1340-BT2. The sequence continues at coordinate 18,809,406 of JAQNBH010000012.1, read as the reverse complement.
CCTTTCATGTTTCTCAAGGCATTAATGTGACTTACTTCATTCTTTTTCAAGAGTTGTTGCATGGCAGAGTAAACATGAGATACTAAGTTCAGCAATGTGTCAGCATGCATATCGTTCCTGTGAGAGATAACTTCAAGAAAATGAGGTAGGAGGCAAACAGTTGGCTCATGAATATCCAGCAATTTAAATACCACATCATCAATGAATGGTTCCGTGAAGTACACTTGTGAGCCATAGAGGAGTGGAAAGGTTTTACACGAGGAGCAAGAGACACCTGTTGTACTGCTTAGAGACACAAAATGAGATGTATATTTACTACCCTTCCATGGAAGACAGCTCGGATAAAAGTTGGGAGCTCTGGCCTGAACTGGAAGCCAGCTTCTGTTTTGAGTAAGTAGTAACAATGCTGTATCAAAAGGCAAATAGGAACGGTGAATGGACCTGTTAAGGTAGCTGCCTGCTTTCTTGCACCTAAAACTGTGAGTTTGGATGTAGTCCATGATGGCCTTGGCACGGGTGATTTTAATTTCATTGACCAATTGCGGAGAAGAGGAAACACTGACACTGATGGAGTATATCAGTTCAAGGATCTCTTGAGCAGGAACAGTGTCTCGCAAACCACAACTTTGTAGAACTTGGATGCAACTAGAATTGTTATATGGTGCCTCTGGAAACATGTTTTCTCCTTTGAATATCAAAGACATGGCTCTGTTGCAGGGATTAAAGAGCTCATGAGGGCATTTCCTCTGACCTAAACCATCCTTAACAAATTGGAGACACTTTATCGATTCAGTAATGGAAGGATTGTCACGACAGAGAATGTGGTAGGAATCCAGGACACACGCCATTATAGAGTCTACATAGGATTCACTGAGCATTCTCTTTTGAATAAGAGGAAAGATAAAAACTTGCAAAAAATTGGCTTGCTTTGGGGCATGAATTCCAAGCTTTCCAAGTAGCTGCAGTTGAATGTAGTTGCTGTTCGCAAAGGTAACTATTGTATTTGGCAAAGCAGATATCAATCGTTGCATGTTTTGGGGCTCAACTACACCTTGCTTCAGGACAGACTTCCTGCAAACATCAGCAATAGAAAGACATGTACTTTGTGTATTTATGGATGAAATAAATACCTTGATGTTACGTAATGCAGTCAGATCAAGGTTCCTTGCATTGGCCAAGACACCTCTCAAGCACTGTGCTTCCCATGGAGTCAGTTCAACAGCACCATACTGCCTATGTTTGCATATGACAGTGAGTATATTGTCCAAACTATAGCTGAGGATGTAAGAAGCTAAGTCTGGATGGGACAAGTTTGAAAACAAACTCTGAGGGCTGCACATGACTTCGTATTTGGTTAACAATGTTCTCATTTCAGCAGCTATGCTCTGATGGTGTGGTATGTACAATACTGCCTGAGAAGGAGCAAGTCTAACCACAGAAAAATGCTTAGCTGCTGACAAACCTGTCTTCTGAACAGGAACAATTAGTTTATTTGAGAAAAGTTGAAGTTTTTTGTTGGAAACCCACTTCCAAAATATCATGAACCATTCTGAAGGAAATTGCTCGTTGGATGGAAAATCAACGACATCGAGTCCTCTCCACCTCATAGGCATGGCTTCATCAATAAGACCAGCAATATGGTTTGAACTGAGTACTCTGAGCTGGCTTTGGTTTGAGTTGGCAGCATGGGTCAGACAATTGTGAAGGTGTGCATCACTTGAAAGATCAACAAGTCTGTGGTCAAGATTTGGAAGTAAAGATCTTGGGCAATCTGATGTGCACAAGTAAACATGGCTAGTTATTGAGTAGAAAACCCCAAGCCTCTGGAAAGAAAGAAAACTTCCATTAGCCAATGGCAGTAGTTCCAGCTGATCCAGATCACCATAACTCGCATCTGACAAGCAGTACCTGAGAAGTTCAAGTTTTCCAACTGAGTCAATATACCTGTAACTGGAAATATTTGCACGCATTGAATCTCTCACAAACTTTGGACTTACTTCATTTACCTTCACTTGAGCAAACGAAAATACATCCCAAATACAATGAGGGACTTTGGCTAACTTAACTCTACAGCATGTCAATGTCTTCTCAACAACTGCTTTCAGTCTATTGATTGACTGTGGTATGTAAACAGCCACAGTAGGAATCACCCACTCTCCAGGCTGCCTTATTGCCTCTGACCACACTACATCGTTCTTCAGCAACTCCCTAAATAGAGGCTGCATAAGACCTTCCCAGTGAGTGTTCCTAAGATTTGCCAAGATAGGCCAAGCCTTGTAGAAAATGTCACCGACCATTACCTTCTTTGCTTCCATTAAAAGTTTGACGTAGCATGAAGGCACAACTTCATTCACTACGAGATCATTCCAGTTGGCCATTGGATCATTTCTTCTCTCGACTACTGGCCACTTGAGACTCCGGCGGTCATCATTTAAGCTAAATGTACCATTAATGTGGATGGGAAGATTGGAGGCAGCTTCAATTGGCATTGGAAGAAAACAAAATATCCTTCCATCTCCGGGGCTGTTGAGTTCAAGAGCTGTGCCTACCCATGGGAAGACCTTTTGTTTCATAGAAGCTTCTCTTACCCTGAGAATAGAAGAACCCACTTGATTTGCCACTAGCCAGTGAGTGGTGGTTGTGGAGCTCTGCTCATATGTACTGACATCAAACCTGGCAATAAAGGAGTGGACAACTGAACTGGTGTACTGGTGTTGCTCGTAACTGGCTCCGACTTTCTGCATAAGATCGGATCGCTTCTGGATCAATTCTGGTAAAAAATGATCACTAATTTTTGTCTGAAATAACAAAGATTGAATTCCATCGTTGTCGATTTCAAAAACTTCAATGGAAGTCACTGAGCGGAGAAATATAAGCAACAGCTTGGCTTCTGCTCTTAGAGCATTGGTAAGCTCCAGCAACTTTTCCAATGTATACACTTTTTCTGAAAGATTAGATGCTGCAGTGCGAAGAGGAAAGCGAAAGAGAGTTTTTGGATAGTAAAATGTTTTCCTTGAGTTGAAGTCAGCTATTCCATGGAAGGGGCTCACATTATCTGTGGACAGTACATCTGATAACATGAATAATCTTCCTGATTGACTAGCCCAAAGCTTCTCTTGCGGATCAAGATATGCCAGCTTGTCACTGCTGACTATAGAAGGCACATCTATGGAAGTGCAAGTATAAATTTCAGTGAATGTGAGTGATGACATACATCAACAAATATATATTCTCAATTAACTCTCAGTTGACATAAAGAACCTTTTCAATAATCAACTTCAATTTTTATCCTCTCGACATTTCGACTAGATGCTCTAGCCTTCATCAGGAATAATGAAGGAAGGCTAGGGCTAAGCCTCGTTATTCCTGATGAAGACTAGAGCATCTGGTCGAAATGTCGAGAGAATACATTTGAAGTTAATTATCGAGAAGGTGATTCTAAATTTAGCACACAAACACAAAAGGTATTGCATAGATACAAGAATGCAGGTAGGGCAGACAGTCACCTTAACAAAAGGCATAATCATATGCACATCACATTCTTGCAGCAGCCTACTCTAGTCCACATCATTTGGCCATAATCTCTAACATTGATGTATAGCTATTAATTACAGCTTGTTTGTGGTATTTTGTTATGTAATCACTCACTACGTATTATAGTTCACGCATAAGCGTCAAGTGTGTCTAGAAATGGATGAAAGGAAAGCAAACATATATATAGGAGCTGCAAAAAAGGCACGATTGAAAAGGAAAAAGCATTTGAAATGTGCCAAAATAATATTGTATGCAATGGAAGTGAACCGGTCTCGTTCTTGTGGAAGTTACATTAACTACACTGCCATAAAGGGTTTGTGGGCTGGTTCTTTTTATTCTTGCCCAGTCAGGGTTTCATTTAGAAAATTGTCCTAAGGGGGGCAACTGGAGTAATCTTGATTTTAAGGGGGGCAAAAAGGTTCCAAGGGGAGGCAGCTGCCCCCACCCCCCTAAATGAAACCCTGCCAGTGTTATTATTCCCTAAGTCTGGCCTCCATTGCGACTATTCTACCCAGCAATAGCAGAGCTTCAGGGCCAACACTGGTCCGGTCAAAGTAAGACAAGATACCATCACCTTCTTCATCACTGCTTACGCCCTCAGAGAGTCCGAAGTGGTCATCCAGAACTTGACAAAACACATCCACCAAGGTTCCGCTTTAAAACAGTTGTTTGAATTCGAATTCATAATGGTCAGTGTTTTTCAATACTTCCTTCCTATTTATCGAATGTGTATGGCAGACCCGTAATGGAACAACTTAGCTATTTTCTGACCTCATAGGATACTTTTGAACCATAAAACCGATTTTTTATAACTTTTGGTGTATATATATATATAAATTTACACCTGTGTGAGTGGGTTAAGAAAGATTGATATTTTCATATAATATATTACGATTAGCGACCTATTGATAAGGACAGATGATCTGTTCATATTTATATTTGGACTGGTGAGAACTAGGTTGATCTTACATTGAGGTCAGGTAATGCAGATACCCTAGTTCAACTTCCTCTCCTATTCAATTCCTCAGTGGAGGCTCACTCCACTCGATAATTTACACACTGTCTCTAGCATAATAATATTGCATATTTCATAGAGTTTAGAGGTATCCAATTCAAGACAAAGCATTACTGTCTGCCACAACTTTGTCATATGACTCGGTTTTTCTTGACTTAACTTAATTTCTTTGAAGAAGATTGTTATTAGTAAATTCTCTGAGCACCCAGTTCTCTTAAAATTCACCTGCAATGCATGTGAGCTACCTTGATTGCATTCCTAACAAACAATTGTCACGACCATCCTTGTACAAGATTTATTTTTCTGTAATCCAAAGGGGTTGGTTGTGGATGTATATTGGAGTGTAATAGGTACTAAAATGTTATGAATGGACCTATTCTTTGCAAGTTGTATGTGTGGGAGAGTGTGGAGAGTGGGGGGGGGGAAGGAGATAAACAGGGATTATAGACAAATAGATAGACAAAACAATTAATTTTTTTAAATATATGCATAAAAAAAAGAAGTCATTTTCAAAAGAATTGATGCAAGTAATTTTTTGTCTAAATTCTTATTGTATTTACTTCTTTTTTTTAACGTCCTGGATTGTAGATGAAATGGTAATGGATCATCTAACAGATTGTGCTCTACACAATCCTGTTTTATTTGATTTTTGAAGGTCATTCCAATAGAGCTGTATGTATAAAAACATATTTCTTCTTGTATTTATATATATAGCTACCCAAAAGTGAGCTAACAGACAATATTAGCTGGGACACAAAAAATTATTGTATAAGATTATAGAACATGTTGGTCATGTTTACATAGCATAGAGGTAATGAGGTATATTTCTTTGAATATTGTGCTAATCCTCCAATTCAACGGGACTACGATGCATGTACGGTGCACAAAGGTATAGACCCCCGGGAAAAAATCTAGTACACAAAAGTTGTTTGTGAAATAATTATCTCTGTACACATTGGTATTTAAGTTTTTATATTTTGCACAGAACTAGTATGATACATAATAAAACTTTTTCTCTATTTTTTCTCTATTATGTTTCCATGGTAACTCAAATGTGGTTGCTGATAGGACACTATTAAGCTGCCACGCCTCCTTTTTTCACAAAAAGAATAGAACTCTACAAATAGAGCTATAGACTTCAAATTTTGAGGGAAGGCTCCACTAGTGAGGCCAGACAGTTCTATAGAGTGATAATTAGGCTGTTAACAACTGTGGGTGAGATATGTTGTGGTCATGGAATTTACATTAGCTTGACCACAATTAATAGAACTACAGAAAGGGTGGCCAGATGAACTTGTAAGTAGAGAAACACAATATTAAAGAGCAGCACTTCATATCTATAGAAAGATATTTTAACAAAACTGAAAGCAGGACCAAAAAATTAGATAATTATTAACTAATTGTTATTAGAATGCGGCGATGAGATTTGAATTCCTTAGAGTATTTCTGGATTAAGTTTTCCAGCTCTATTCCTGCATTGTGTCCTGCTAGGTAACCATACATATAATTTCTGGCTCTTCTAAAATAGTTCTGAATGTTTTCCTTAGAGACACTGTCAAGTCCTGGTCCAACATTGCGACGAAGTCCTACGATATAGTTACAGTAAGCTCTGGTGTAGTGTTTAGCCTGTGCCCAGCAGCGTTCAATCGGATCGACTTCACAGTGAAATTTTGGTATGAATATGCAAGCATGACTACAACTATGGATAAAATGTTCCAGCTGGGTTTTTTCATCTCGAAAATCGTGATGCTTGGCTAACTCCTCTCTCATATCATCCACCTTCATCTTATGCATGTAGCGTCCCATCTGCTTCAAGACATCAACAATTCCCCGGGCAATTCTGATTGTATCACCAGTACGGTTGTCAAGTTTGGTCATAGATATCGGCTTTCCCTCAAAAACAGTATCATGTATTAGACCTTGCTTACCACCTTCTTTGGCATTCATGCTGTTAACATTCAGTGAATCTTCAGCATAAGCCATATGGCAGCCACTTTGGTCAAACACCCAAAATATTCGGTATCCATCTTCTTTGGGGTGTTTGGCTTCAGCAATCTTCACTGCACAACCATCTGCTTCATGAATTTTGCTCCTGTCCAATATCCATCACGTGCCTCTCCATGTTCCAAAAACAGTCTAGGAGCCATTGCTATGTTTGGATTGCTGACCTTTGCAGCATCATATTGCTCCATCTTTTTCTGTAATAAAATCTGACACCATATTGCCAGATCCTCGGCTTTTTGGTCGAATAATTTGACTATCTGGCCTACCCACTGCAAGGACTCATCGTCATTTGCATTAAAAGTTGACTCATCGTGAAAAATAAAGGACAACGTGCAGGTGGAGGTGTACCAGGAAATGCTGCAATTACTTCATCACTTGGTGCTAATTCCTTTGTCAAGAACCCACCAGCAATCAACTGACGTAGAAAGCGTCTTCGATGTTGTACAACATCAGGACGCTCATGGCCATCGATGTAAACACCTTTCTTCTTATCCAAAACTTCATATCCCAGCTCATGAAGTCAACTTATAGCTGTTTGTACACTAATACTTCGAGGAAAACCAGGATCGAGAATGCTGTTAGGGAGGAGATTTTCATTAACCCACCGACAAAAACTGACTGCTGTCATATTTGGCTTGCCCTTCGCAACAACATTCGTTCGAATATAATCATTAGATGCTAATCATTAGATGCATCATTAAGTTCCTCATTTTTCCAAAGTAAGCCCTCCCTTTGATACTTCCCTTGTAAATCATCTGGAAAGTTACCATTATTAGAGGAAGAAGAGGTTTCTCCATTCTCTCAACCTCCGCTCATTTTTTCCAATCAAACCACCAATACATTGAGCAGCTTCAGAGGCCTACATATCATTTTTAATTACTAGTGAATAGTGAAGGGTCATGGCTAGGGACATAAGGTCATCTCTGGGTAAAGAGCTTGTCCAATCCAATATTTGCTCCTCCAATAGCTTTTCTTCACTGATTTGATTGTCTGAACGGTCAGTTGTGGCAGAAGCACCTGAAGAGGTGGTTGGTTGGTTAGAAGAAATAGAGGAAGAGGCAGGCATGTCTGTAAGATGAGAAGAATCTTCTTGGCTGTCAGGTGAAATTATAGCTGGTGTTACAGAAGCCTGATTATCCATCCTCTCTGTTCCTTTACTCTCCTGGAATTCATTAAGTGAAGCTTTATCCTCTTTGGTGGAATTTTGTAATATTTTAGAGCTACTAACTGACCAAGAACTGGACCTAAAATACTGATTTCAATTTCATTGGGCTTTATTTAGAATTACATTTTCAAGTTTACATAGCAACCAGCCAAATTTTTTTGGGTAATAACTAATCTGGTTATTTAAAGTGTGCCAAGTATTTTAACCTATGGTAGTCAAGGAAAATATTGGACTACCTTAAAGTTATGGCAAGGAATAGGTGGGTTTTACAAAATCTTTTTTGGAGGTTTATGCCTTTGTGCAGTACTAGCAGTATTTTCCCTTGGCTATGCGGCTTTGTCAGGTAGATATAACAACATCTCTATACCACCTCCAATGCAAGTGATTTTAGTGCCAAAATAAACATCAATCTGTGAGCTATAAAACTTAGAATAAAGAACAATATATATGACCTCTACCTTAAGTAGGCCAAGTTAGGGTTACAGATTTTTATACATCAAGCCTGGTGAGTGTATGACTTAGTATTATAACAGCTGCTCGAAGGACAAACCAGGTGTCTTTTTATGGTAATATCTATATACCGGTTAGAGGTAATAATTGATAATTTCATTGCCTGATAGATCGGACAAACATATTGAGGAGTGCACTAGCATGCCCTATATTGGTATGTTCCCAATTCCAAATAATACACAAAAAACTTTATTAAAACTCATCCTCACAACTTTTTAGTTCTTAACGAATGCTCAGTTGACTCAGTAGATATCATAATTTTTCCATTAATCCACTTGTATTTACTCACTAAAAGTTTCGGCTAGATGCTCAAGCCATTATCTTGATGAAGGATAAAGTATCTAGTTAATATGCCGAGTGAGTACATTTGAAGTGGATAATTTAGAAAGCCATTGCAACTTATTAGTTGCCTAAATGATATCCAAAAAGATCCCAAAGAATGCTACACTAACTTAATAAACTGGCAGAGCAAAACTAATCAACTATAAACAATGTGAAAAAGCCTTGAAATCCACTTTCAAGGATCTCTCTAGGATCTCTCTATTGGGGAATGTCCTAGAATTCCCTAAATTGGTTTGAATTACAAAATGGCTTACACACTTTGGCAGCTTCTTAGTATCATAAACAATGACTTCACCTGGGGTGTCCCCCCTAAAAAAGACTTCAAGTTTGCCTTAAATCACTCGCAAAGGTAGCAAACCAGCAGCCAGAAGGGAAAATATCTGTAAAATTCTTCTTCAAGATTTATTTCTTCCATGTAACTTGGGTAGAATGTGCCTGTTCATCATAAGTTTATTACCAGAACACTTAGAACTGACTGATTCTGATTAAACATAATCAATTTCTCTACAACACCCAAGATTTCATTAAAGTTTGTAAACGTTGTTAATGCACATTTCTAATCGAATGCGTACTATATAATTACAATTTTTCAAACGCATTAGAATAGTTATACAATAAGCTGCAGTTGGTATAAGAATCAGCTCCATTGAAGTAAGCAAACAAGAGTTACACAGCACTATATACATCATTATATGTCTACAACAAAACTTACAACAAAGAAATCCATCTAGGTGTGCCTCCTTGCTCGAGAGAAAGGAATTCAAAGTGACTCCTGGTAATAGGTAGATACTTGTGCTGCTTTATGCTGAAGAAGAACTTCCAGAAACAGTAGCAAAAATCCAGTAAGAGACTATTCACGAAAGCAGTTGCGATGGTCAGCCATTAAAAAGTCTTTTCAATTTTACCGAAGTATATTTTATTACTATTTAGAACAGTCTATTTGGCATGTGCAAATGAATGGGTGCTTAATACAAATTCGTCAATTTAATTTCCCCAATGACGTCCGGCAATTAATATTTAACAACATAAACCTGAACAAAACCTGGCAACTACTTATGTTGCATGTGTTTATGTATATTATAGGCACATGTAAGAGGGGACAGTTGCATTTTTGGGGGAAGACTATACCATATGTATTTCCCCCCTTTTCCCCCCTTGTGGTTACCATTTTATAGCTCCATAGATTCTGTAAACTTGATGGTATGGACTTGATTTATAGCTCAAAAGATAGGGCTCTCTGTGTGCTCTTTTTTCATACTAAAATAGTTTTCATAGGTATAACTATAGTCAAGTTACTGGAGCTACAATTGGAGGGAACCTCAAAAACCTAAATGCCTGATTTTGCTGCATAAATATTTCAAGATTGCAATGAGCTAACGAGTTCAAATTAGCACCGGTGGCTAGAGGAACCTCTACTCTACACAATGAGTGTTTTCATTAGGTGTCAAAATGTAAGTACGTGTCCAGCGCCCATGTGAAAAATGAATTCCGTTAATAATACATAAAACTCATTTTCCACCCGCGCTTGACCCCGTACTTACATTTTCGCGCCTAATGAAAACACTCATTGAATAGAGTAGGGGTCCCTATAGCCACACATGCTAATTTCAACTCTTTAGCCCATTGCAATTTGGAGATATTTATACAGCAAAATCAGGCATTCAGGTTTTGAAGTTCCCTCCACTTTAGCTCCAGTAACTTATACCTATGAAAAGTATTTTTGTATCAAAAGAGAGCACGGGGAGAGACCTATCTTTTGAGCCATATATCAAGTCCATACCATGAAGTTTACAGAATCTACTGAGCTATAAAATGGTAAGTTAAAAAAAGGGCAAAAAGGGGGGAAAATGCAACAACCCTCCCCCCCCCCCCCCTCTTAAAAACCAAGAATAATGATTGCTTAAAAAAATTAAAAAAAAATTATAATAAGATTTTACCAATGTACATACAGAAGACCAATATTATAATAGCTTTAAGGATTCTCTTTAAAATAAACTGAAGTATTTCGGATTAAATGCTGGTCAAAACAGAAAGCTGATGAGAACCTGTAAAGTATTTGATGTCAGCTAAAAATAATCGTACAAATTAATATTGCATCCTGTAATATATTTGGTGTCTTATGTTTGGTCCTGCAAATGTTGGTTGTCTACATTGGTAAATTCTTGTTTCAATTTATATTTTTTAAGGAACATTTTTATCTTCTCAATGAACTCTCAGTTGATATAATCACATTATAATAATCTCCCCAATAATCAACTTGAAATTGTAATCTCTCTATTTTCGACTAGATGTTCTAGGAATAATGAGCCACTAAGACTCGTGTGAGCCTGCTATATATATACCAGTAGCTAGCTATTCATCAAGTGCTACAAAAACGCACCTTGGCACACGCGTCCAGCACGTGTCTTACCAGTAGCTAGCTATTCATCAAGTGCTACAAAACCGCAACTTGGCACACGCATCCAGCACGTGTTTAGCATGTGAACCGGATATGAAAAAAATATTAAAATAATAATAATATAATAATAATAATATAAAATATATTATAATAATAAAAAATAATAATAAAAAAAATAATAATAATAATTAAAAATAATAATAATAATAATAATAATAATAATAACAATAATAATAATAATAAATAAATAAAATAAACAAACAAATAAATAAAAAATGAAATAAATATAAATAAAATATGTAAATAATACTTAGCTAAAAGTTATTTATTTAATTGTTAATTAATTTTGGTATTTTTGTAATTGATGCATCAAATTTTTTTTAACAAATAAATAAACAAATAACAAAAATATATCTAAACAGCAAAAATAAAAATATTTAAAATAATAATAATAATAATAATAGTAGTAGTAGTAGTAGTAGTAGTAGTAGTAGTAGTAGTAGTAGTAGTAGTAGTAGTAGTAGTAGTAGTAGTAGTAGTAGTAGTAGTAGTAGTAGTAGTAATAATAATAATAATAATAATAATAATAATAATAATAATAATAATAATAATAATAATAATAATAATAATAATAATAATAATAATAATAATAATAATAATAATAATAATAATAATAATAATAATAATAATAATAATAATAATAATAATAATAATAATAATAATAATAATAATAATAATAATAATAATAATAATAATAATGTTCAAGGATCAACTGACCTAGTCCAGCACTTGCTTCCAGAACCACTTCAAGGTTGCTCTACCCCTCTAGTAACATCAGCTCTGTCAGTGTGGCAGGAGGGTCATGAGCAATCCCCTCCTCTCCCTCCTGCCTCACATCATCAGAAAGTGTGGGACCATCCAAGAGTACAAGCCAGAGCAGATTTCCTACTTGCTGAAGCTCCTGATGCTCAGTCCAGAGCTCGCCTCATTGCCACCTCTGCTACAGAGTCTGGTGCATAGTTAAATGCCTTGCCTGTCTCCTCTCTGGGTTTGAGAATGTCTGATGACTCCATCCGCATTGCCATAGGCCTCAGACTTGGAGCCTCACTATGTCAACCCCATCAATGTGAACATTGTGGAGATGCCGTGGACCATCTGGCTACCCATGGGCTTAGTTGCAAAATGAGTCAGGGCAGGCACTCTCGACATGCTGCCATCAATGATGTAATGCATGCTAAGATCTCTTCCCTCCTTGAACCCTCGGGCCTAATGAGATCAGACGGGAAGAGACCTGATGGCATGTCCATTGTTCCATGGTCAAGAGGGAAGCTTCTGGTCAGGGATGCTACATGTGCAGACACTTTTGCGGCTTCAAATATCAGGCTGGCGGTAAACAAACTCAGTGCAGTAGCAGCAAAAGCAGAGGATATGAAGATGTCAAAGTACTGCAACCTAGACTCATCCCACCTGTTCATACCAGTGGCAGTGGAGACCTGTGGTGTTTTTGGCCCCAAAACAAAGGTCTTTTTACGAGAACTTGGACGTCGCCTCAAGACAGCCACTGAAGATAGAGACTCATTTCAGTACCTGCTACAGAGGATCTCAGTCGCAATTCAGAGGGTAAATGCAAGTTCTGTTTTGGGGACAATGGGACAGCAGATGGGATTGATGGACATCATTTAGATTGTACCTATACATAATATACCTATATAATAAATAATAATAATAATAATAATAATAATATTAATAATAATAATAATAATAATATTAATAATAATAATAATAATAATAATAATAATAATAATAATAATAATAATAATAATAATAATAATAATAATAATAATAATAATAATAATAATAATAATAATAATAATAATAATAATAATAAAATAATAATTTGAAGAAATTAACTTAAAAAAATTATAATAAGTCAAGAAACAGAGTAATGGCTGGTGTCTGCTATAATAATAATAAAAATAAAAATAAATATGTAATATAATAACATTGGAAAAATGGAAGGGAAAAAAAAATTAACGAACGGATTTAATTTTTTTTAATTTTTAATTTTTAATGTGCATATCTTTGTATCCACTTGCACAATGGGCCAACTCATAAAAACTTTATTACCAGAAGGCCAGTGCATGTATGTCCTCAGCCATTACTCTGTTTCTTGACTTCAGTGAAAAGGCATATATAGGTGGCATTGATGCAATGAAGCTAGCACATGTAAAATTTAGAATTGGGTAAAGGTCACCCTCCACACGATTCAACAAATAATCCATGTTAATTTTGTTTTTTAGTAGGTGCAGTTCCCACTCCTGGCAAACTAGTACTAATTCAAAAGGAGGCTGTAGCTGAACCTCTACCAAAACATCGGCTGTTTGATTGGTGGAGTTTTCCCTTGCAACTGTTACTTAATCCTTGAATGAAGCTGTAACCGACCCTTACATTGGTACAGCCCACAGTATCAATAACATTAACAAAATATTTAGGGCTGAAGTTTGATAGACGCACGTACCAAAGTCATGTGATGTAGTATCAGATGCTTCTTCATGGCCTGAGGGCTCTATCAGGTGAGCACTGTTGCTATGCTAGTTAGCCTAGGAACAACTGAAGTAAACAAAGCACTTGGAATGCTTTTCTTGTTTCTCTGCCTCGCTAGCGTTTAGGCCAATGACTGTAGCAGTCATTTTAGCTCTTAGTTAGATGGTACTTCAGTCTTTAAGCTCTAGTATGGCAGGCAATGATTCTCCCTCAGAGCACTTCCACTTTATATATGAAATCCTTCATTGCCTTATAACAATATTCTGTAACTACTCGCTTTTCTAGATTTTTGCTTTTTGTCGAAGATGATGACACTTGCAACTGTAAGTCTTGCCATTTTATTGCCGACAATTGTCTCTATTAACCTCTCTGTTCAGCACTTGCAGTGATATTCTGTAGAGTTGGATAGATCACACTTGCTAACCAACAGAGATTTCACAGTGGAAGCTCTAATGAACCTTTTTGGTAATGGAGCCTAATTGAAATCTTTGTACTGACATATCCACTATCATTGGGAAGTGAAACTACACGTGTGTGGATATGGCTGCTATCAAGAGAAGGAGGGGGACTTGAAACAAGAATAAATAAAAAATATATTTGATTGGCATGTTAAAAAGTAAGTAAAAGAAGACAATCCATGTTAACTACAAACAGTTAGACGAACCTTTACAATTTTAAATCTAATATTGTACTGCTTAAATGATAAAGGATCATCTAATTGATGCAGTCAACATGGGTTCAGTTTTGCCATACTTTTTTGGTTGTTGTTGTTGTTTTAAATAATTCTTGTCTGTAAATAAAGCAAAGTTGTCAAGTCTTTCACTGCTATATATGTAGTTCCAAAAGCCCTGCAAATCTAGGAGCGAAACCATCTCTTGAAGCTTAGACTCAGGACTGTCCTTCACTCCCAAGAAAGACAAAAATTAGATGCAAGCAGTATCAGCTGAATAACTAGCTCCACCTATTTGAAAGGAAAATGCCACTGTGAAACAAAATAATAGCAGGACCTAAATGAGTAGTTTCAGATGGAACAAGCACAAAGACTTCACCAAAATATTCAATAACTATGTACAGCCTGGCTCCAGAATATCCAAATACACCCGTAGTCATACATTCACAAAGGTACGAAGACTGGCAAGGAAACCAGTGATGTGAAAAACTTCCCTGCACTATGACCACAATATTGACCATAGCAGTCACCAGCATCTACAATTGTAAGCTAAAGCAGCATTTCCTGGTATTGTGGAACAAGCCTAAAAAGTGGTCAGCTGAAACATCTACAATGGTCTGTGGCAGTGGCAAGGTTCAGTTCCCTACATTGACCAAGCCTCAAGAACCATTCAAGTCACTGCTTAAAGAAAAGCCACAGAAGACAGACACTCCCCGTGCAACACTAGGAGAGGTACAATTCTCACTTCGAGATGATATATTTGCCATAAAACACAGTTCATGACCAAGTATATATAATATATATATATATGCAAACGTTCAAGGTTGAAGAAAAAGTGACCATTCAATTGCATCTCTTTGGCCATTGGGAAGTGTCAGGAAAATACAGGTAAGACAATGCAGAGACAGAATTTTTGAACTTAGACAGCACACACTGCCATTGAACATCCAGACAGGATAGGCTAAGGGAGAAGAGGTTTTCTTTCATGAATTCCACTGTTGCCTAGAGATTGTCCTTTTGAGTTCAATTCTATAATTTTCACTGTCTATGACTAGAGTGACTGGACTCTGCCTGGGAGCACCATGCTTTGCACACAATCCACTTTGTTGGTGCATCTGGCATCACACCCAACCAAAACAACTGGCACAACTTACTCTCGCAACATTGGATTACATAGAGATCATAATCAACAAGCAAGTAGTGCCTGATGCCTCACTAGAGGTTACAATCAAAGCTAGGTGCAGTAAATTATTCATGCGAGAACCAATACAAAGCATTGTGTTGCGAGCTGAAGCAGCTTTCCAAGTATTTTGTTGCTTGCCTTTGTATTTGTATATGATAGTGTCGTGTTTGTTCTCTGATGATGCTCAGCTTATGTGCAGGTTCTGCAACATAATAGGCTGTCTTGCTGTGAAATGTATGTGTAACATACGAGAGAAAGAGGAGAATTTTGTTAAGAACTTGAAAGTAGCTTACCCTGAAGATGGGAAGCACACTTAAGGCTGATTCACAATATGCAAAATGTTCAAGCGATGCGACACGATGCATCATATTGTGAACAAAGAATCCTGTCACGTCGTATTGCTGGAATAGAATCGAGTTCTATTCGAACGGTTTGCAACCTGTCGATTGCATCATTCTGGTGTGCTTTATTTGAGTTGTTCATCATTCAGGTGTGCTTTATTTTAGTTTATTTGATTTTTCAGTAAAAGCTGGTGATTTCAAAGCTGAATAGATGATGAAAGGCTTATCAAAGCATTGAGAACTTTCCCTAGTATATAAGATGCGTAGAAAGTGTGCTTTGTTTCGAATGACATTAAAGGGTGGATGAAAGTTCAAGTTTGCTCAAGCGGCAACTCTGTTATTGTGAACAGCTAGAAGTGATGCAATGCAATGCGATGCGATGTGATGCAATGCAATGCAATGCGAAGGCCTAGCAGCATATTGTGAACCAGCCTTAAGAGCGAGTTATCATGCATGGCTTGGTTTCTGATAGAATTGTCTGAGTACTGAAGGGAACACCATGCAGAAGCTATCAGGTACTTGGATGAGGTCATTGGGCAGTACTTTTTGGCTGGCAGAATTATCAGAATGCTGAACATGTAATAGCTGACAATATCCTCAGACATTCTCTTTTAGATATTTTGTAGTCTTGATCTGTTTTCAGATTATCCACCATCATTAGCATATGCTCCTCTATCGACTCTACGTAGTCAATCATTGTTCCCTTTTAACTTTCCTATTTGAATTCATAGTTCGAGAGCGCAGCACCCACTCATGTGTGACAGTATAATCAAGGAAGTTGTTATTAACTTCCATGGTCGATATGGTTTCAACACCCACACGAATTGAGTTGCAATGTTGCATACAAAATCCAGTAGCTGCCCTGACAGCCAACCGTGGACATGCAGCAAGTTCTCTCTTCTCGATCTTCGAATCTGCCAGACAGTCTTTGCTTACACAATTATTTTTTTACTGAAATGTAAGCCCATTTTATTTAAAATGGGTGACACATTCTTACTTGAGCATACACTGAATAAATATACTGATATACCATGCATAGCAACACAAACATTTCCATCAAACTCTCGGGTGAGAGCTTGCTTCACTGTCAATCAACACAAGGATAAACTGAGGTTTCAAGTAACCATACACGATGAGATAGCAACATGTTATTGATATGCATCGTGATACAAATATATTACAATGACTGTCTCAATAATTAACTTGAATTTTACTCTCTTGACATTTCAACTAGAGATGCTTTAGCCTTCATCATTATTCCCAATGAAGGCTAGAGCATTAGTAAAATTCAAGTTGATTATTCAGGTTATTGTAATTTCACTATGAGAGTTCATTAAGAGTTTACAAATATATCGACAACGAAAATAGTCAATATCTACACAATCTAACAAAGTTGTTGATAATAATGCTCAATACATTGTTTCCAACATTAGCAAGTATTTAATTTATTGTTTTTTAATATACATATCACAGCTTTCATTAAGAATTTTAATTTTAAGGGGGCATCCTTCCTTTGATATCATATTTGGGAGGGGGGTGGGGAATTGTATAATTGTGGGGGAGGCAAGAAAGGAAGCAATCTGTTGTGAGTATTTATTTTTTGTTATTACTTAACTCTTTGTGATGAGAGATAACATTCTGTACAGTATATTTAGTAAATATTTAACATTGTGATATGTGGTAGGTCTTCTCTGCTATAACTAGAGCAAGCAAGGTAGAAGTGACGTGGATGGACTTTGGTATTGAAGGGATGGACACTCACTTTTGATGTGGGAATAATATTAAATAAGCGGGAATGCTGCAGGTGTCCATGTTAATGGCACTCTACATCCAACATATAAGCATGTTTCCAATGAAGAAATGTGATGAAATAATTCTTAATGATGGCAATTTTATATTGCAACATTGTTTGTTTATGCTCATATTTTTTACCAGTCATACAGTCAACACAACAAAGATTTGATATAATTTCTTGACATGATATTGGACAATGACAACAACACAATTGCTATTGAAGAACTAAGATATTAAATACTACTACATAATTATGAGTCACTAATGTGCCTTATGACTGTTGTTGACCTATTACTGCATATGAGTCACTAATACTGCCTGATGACTGTTGTTGACCTATTACTGCATATGAGTCACTAATACTGCCTGATGACTGTTGTTGGCCTATTACTGCATATGAGTCACTAATGATGCATGATGACTGTTGTTGGCCTATTAACTGCATATGAGTCACTAATGCTGCCTGATGACTGTTGACAATTGACCACACCTGGGGAAAGTACCTGGGAAAGTACCTGGGAAAGTACCTGGGAAAGTACCTGGGAAAGTACCTGGGAAAGTACCTGGGAAAGTACCTGGGAAAGTACCTGGGAAAGTACCTGGGAAAGTACCTGGGAAAGTACCTGGGAAAGTACCTGGGAAAGTACCTGGGAAAGTACCTGGGAAAGTACCTGGGAAAGTACCTGGGAAAGTACCTGGGAAAGTACCTGGGAAAGTACCTGGGAAAGTACCTGGGAAAGTACCTGGGAAAGTACCTGGGAAAGTACCTGGGAAAGTACCTGGGAAAGTACCTGGGAAAGTACCTGGGAAAGTACCTGGGAAAGTACCTGGGAAAGTACCTGGGAAAGTACCTGGGAAAGTACCTGGGAAAGTACCTGGGAAAGTACCTGGGAAAGTACCTGGGAAAGTACCTGGGAAAGTACCTGGGAAAGTACCTGGGAAAGTACCTGGGAAAGTACCTGGGAAAGTACCTGGGAAAGTACCTGGGAAAGTACCTGGGAAAGTACCTGGGAAAGTACCTGGGAAAGTACCTGGGAAAGTACCTGGGAAAGTACCTGGGAAAGTACCTGGGAAAGTACCTGGGAAAGTACCTGGGAAAGTACCTGGGAAAGTACCTGGGAAAGTACCTGGGAAAGTACCTGGGAAAGTACCTGGGAAAGTACCTGGGAAAGTACCTGGGAAAGTACCTGGGAAAGTACCTGGGAAAGTACCTGGGAAAGTACCTGGGAAAGTACCTGGGAAAGTACCTGGGAAAGTACCTGGGAAAGTACCTGGGAAAGTACCTGGGAAAGTACCTGGGAAAGTACCTGGGAAAGTACCTGGGAAAGTACCTGGGAAAGTACCTGGGAAAGTACCTGGGAAAGTACCTGGGAAAGTACCTGGGAAAGTACCTGGGAAAGTACCTGGGAAAGTACCTGGGAAAGTACCTGGGAAAGTACCTGGGAAAGTACCTGGGAAAGTACCTGGGAAAGTACCTGGGAAAGTACCTGGGAAAGTACCTGGGAAAGTACCTGGGAAAGTACCTGGGAAAGTACCTGGGAAAGTACCTGGGAAAGTACCTGGGAAAGTACCTGGGAAAGTACCTGGGAAAGTACCTGGGAAAGTACCTGGGAAAGTACCTGGGAAAGTACCTGGGAAAGTACCTGGGAAAGTACCTGGGAAAGTACCTGGGAAAGTACCTGGGAAAGTACCTGGGAAAGTACCTGGGAAAGTACCTGGGAAAGTACCTGGGAAAGTACCTGGGAAAGTACCTGGGAAAGTACCTGGGAAAGTACCTGGGAAAGTACCTGGGAAAGTACCTGGGAAAGTACCTGGGAAAGTACCTGGGAAAGTACCTGGGAAAGTACCTGGGAAAGTACCTGGGAAAGTACCTGGGAAAGTACCTGGGAAAGTACCTGGGAAAGTACCTGGGAAAGTACCTGGGAAAGTACCTGGGAAAGTACCTGGGAAAGTACCTGGGAAAGTACCTGGGAAAGTACCTGGGAAAGTACCTGGGAAAGTACCTGGGAAAGTACCTGGGAAAGTACCTGGGAAAGTACCTGGGAAAGTACCTGGGAAAGTACCTGGGAAAGTACCTGGGAAAGTACCTGGGAAAGTACCTGGGAAAGTACCTGGGAAAGTACCTGGGAAAGTACCTGGGAAAGTACCTGGGAAAGTACCTGGGAAAGTACCTGGGAAAGTACCTGGGAAAGTACCTGGGAAAGTACCTGGGAAAGTACCTGGGAAAGTACCTGGGAAAGTACCTGGGAAAGTACCTGGGAAAGTACCTGGGAAAGTACCTGGGAAAGTACCTGGGAAAGTACCTGGGAAAGTACCTGGGAAAGTACCTGGGAAAGTACCTGGGAAAGTACCTGGGAAAGTACCTGGGAAAGTACCTGGGAAAGTACCTGGGAAAGTACCTGGGAAAGTACCTGGGAAAGTACCTGGGAAAGTACCTGGGAAAGTACCTGGGAAAGTACCTGGGAAAGTACCTGGGAAAGTACCTGGGAAAGTACCTGGGAAAGTACCTGGGAAAGTACCTGGGAAAGTACCTGGGAAAGTACCTGGGAAAGTACCTGGGAAAGTACCTGGGAAAGTACCTGGGAAAGTACCTGGGAAAGTACCTGGGAAAGTACCTGGGAAAGTACCTGGGAAAGTACCTGGGAAAGTACCTGGGAAAGTACCTGGGAAAGTACCTGGGAAAGTACCTGGGAAAGTACCTGGGAAAGTACCTGGGAAAGTACCTGGGAAAGTACCTGGGAAAGTACCTGGGAAAGTACCTGGGAAAGTACCTGGGAAAGTACCTGGGAAAGTACCTGGGAAAGTACCTGGGAAAGTACCTGGGAAAGTACCTGGGAAAGTACCTGGGAAAGTACCTGGGAAAGTACCTGGGAAAGTACCTGGGAAAGTACCTGGGAAAGTACCTGGGAAAGTACCTGGGAAAGTACCTGGGAAAGTACCTGGGAAAGTACCTGGGAAAGTACCTGGGAAAGTACCTGGGAAAGTACCTGGGAAAGTACCTGGGAAAGTACCTGGGAAAGTACCTGGGAAAGTACCTGGGAAAGTACCTGGGAAAGTACCTGGGAAAGTACCTGGGAAAGTACCTGGGAAAGTACCTGGGAAAGTACCTGGGAAAGTACCTGGGAAAGTACCTGGGAAAGTACCTGGGAAAGTACCTGGGAAAGTACCTGGGAAAGTACCTGGGAAAGTACCTGGGAAAGTACCTGGGAAAGTACCTGGGAAAGTACCTGGGAAAGTACCTGGGAAAGTACCTGGGAAAGTACCTGGGAAAGTACCTGGGAAAGTACCTGGGAAAGTACCTGGGAAAGTACCTGGGAAAGTACCTGGGAAAGTACCTGGGAAAGTACCTGGGAAAGTACCTGGGAAAGTACCTGGGAAAGTACCTGGGAAAGTACCTGGGAAAGTACCTGGGAAAGTACCTGGGAAAGTACCTGGGAAAGTACCTGGGAAAGTACCTGGGAAAGTACCTGGGAAAGTACCTGGGAAAGTACCTGGGAAAGTACCTGGGAAAGTACCTGGGAAAGTACCTGGGAAAGTACCTGGGAAAGTACCTGGGAAAGTACCTGGGAAAGTACCTGGGAAAGTACCTGGGAAAGTACCTGGGAAAGTACCTGGGAAAGTACCTGGGAAAGTACCTGGGAAAGTACCTGGGAAAGTACCTGGGAAAGTACCTGGGAAAGTACCTGGGAAAGTACCTGGGAAAGTACCTGGGAAAGTACCTGGGAAAGTACCTGGGAAAGTACCTGGGAAAGTACCTGGGAAAGTACCTGGGAAAGTACCTGGGAAAGTACCTGGGAAAGTACCTGGGAAAGTACCTGGGAAAGTACCTGGGAAAGTACCTGGGAAAGTACCTGGGAAAGTACCTGGGAAAGTACCTGGGAAAGTACCTGGGAAAGTACCTGGGAAAGTACCTGGGAAAGTACCTGGGAAAGTACCTGGGAAAGTACCTGGGAAAGTACCTGGGAAAGTACCTGGGAAAGTACCTGGGAAAGTACCTGGGAAAGTACCTGGGAAAGTACCTGGGAAAGTACCTGGGAAAGTACCTGGGAAAGTACCTGGGAAAGTACCTGGGAAAGTACCTGGGAAAGTACCTGGGAAAGTACCTGGGAAAGTACCTGGGAAAGTACCTGGGAAAGTACCTGGGAAAGTACCTGGGAAAGTACCTGGGAAAGTACCTGGGAAAGTACCTGGGAAAGTACCTGGGAAAGTACCTGGGAAAGTACCTGGGAAAGTACCTGGGAAAGTACCTGGGAAAGTACCTGGGAAAGTACCTGGGAAAGTACCTGGGAAAGTACCTGGGAAAGTACCTGGGAAAGTACCTGGGAAAGTACCTGGAAACACCTGGGGAAACAGAAGGGGAAACACCTGGGAAACACCTGGAAGAAACACCTCGGGAAACACCTGTGGAACACCTGGGAAAATACCAGATTACTATGGCATGTTTGAAGGGAGGACATTTTTGACAAGTGAGGACATCTTAGCATAATATTATAGCAGACAGTTATTCACTGGAGAAACACTACAGCCATTATCAGGTGTTCAATCATGTTGTGGACAAGTGAGGACATTCTTAGCAACTAGACAGTTATTCACTGGAGAAACACTACAGCCATTATCAGGTGTTCAATCATGTTGTGCAATCATGTTGTGGACAAGTGAGGACATTCTTAGCAACTAGACAGTTATTCACTGGAGAAACACTACAGGTGTTCAATCATGTTGTGCAATCATGTTGTGGACAAGTGAGGACATTCTTAGCAACTATACATGTTTAATCACTAGGTGGAACACTAGTCACTAGGCATGCTCAAGGGGGTGTTTCTGTGGCTAATAATGTTTGTGGATGCCAGTAGTAGCTAAGCAGGTCATAGCCCTCTCAGATATAACCTACTACTAATCACACGAGAAGGATCTTCATAACCTAGGTTCTTCCTAGATTTGCACTGCACATTAAACTAACATATAACCACACCCACTTTCAGCCACTTGTGGTAGTGTGTACTGATCCCTGAGGTTACTGCGATATCTGGAATGCCTAAATTGGAGGAGTATTATCTCGCCAAAAGAAAACTAGCAACCAGTAATGTCTTGCGCCAGAACCTTTAGAATCAACACTATATAATTATTCTCCTATGTAGAAACTTAGTGTCTGGATTGCAGACTTATGTGCAAATCACAAGAGATTTAAATTTTTGCAGATCTTTGGTTTCTACCAATGTGAAAGAAACGAAAATTCCTACGAATTTTTTTTTAACTATGATCACAAACCTCTTCTTGCATCTGACAGTTCAAGGAGTTCATTATTGATTGGCTTCATGGAGACTTTCATGCACAAAATTTAGTCCCTGTGCTAAACTACAATGTAAAAAATTACTATTACCAGGCTACAAGTAGCAGTACAAGTAGCAGTACAGATTTTGAGGACCATCTTGAAATGGTACTGATCCGCATATATCCTTCTACTCATGGCTTGTTACTGATATTTACAAAACACTTGTATCTTCAATATCACTAGCAGTAAAATTTCACTACATATCTGCTTCAGCTGCAGTGCTGTTATACCGACTAAACAATAATTACGATTAGAGTTTTTTGAAACATGAAAAAATAGAGACACACCGCACCTGTCAGATGGTAGACAGAATTGAATCCTATTCCAAACCGACCCACTTTGAACGGATCATCTGCCTTAATGCTCTGTTGCAGACTCTGTATTCCTTCCCAATCTTTGTCCGAGAACACAGCATCGTTGGCCGATATGAGAGCAGGCCCTTGGAAATGTCCGAGAGAGGGGATCACCAGGTTGGAATGCTCATGGTGTCTGTGGTCCACAAAGAACTGAACCTTTTTGGCACCAGCATCATCAGCATTTTGAATCATCTCCTGTTTCACGAGAAAGCCACACCACAATAATACAAGGATGCACACACACAGATATGAAAAAAGTCACCAGAAAAGCTGGTTGTTTAGCAAATGAACTGATGATAGAGACCAGCAATAGAATAGAACTACCACTGAACAAAAAGTATTGCACCCAAGAACCGATGTTCATGTGTTCTCGGAACTACCACTGAACAAAAACTATTGCACCCAAGAACCGATGTTCATGTGTTCTCGGGTTTCGTACGGGTGTTGTTTATTGACGATATTTCTTGCCTCAGTAGAGTGTACACTACCAGCAGTCAAGCATGAAAAGGATGGCCTATGTAGCAGAGCAAAGCATGGAGATTGTTCACGCCAGCTCCATAGAGTTATGTTGCGTTTATTCCCTTATTTTATTAAAAGCGTTTATCAAGGATGTAATGTAAATTGGTGTTAAGTTAGCCGTTATTAATCACGAATGTGAACAAGACTGCTTATAGGAGGGGTCATGCCAAATCTTTGTCTTCATCCATTCTCCCTCAGTCACTCATGTCAGCAGTGCAGGTGAGTTTCGATCCCTTCACTTTCAATTAGATCTGAAATTACAATCTTTCTTTAGTAGCTCTTCCTTGGAAATGTCCGAGAGAGGGGATCAGTCTGGCCAGAAGGGGACAGTTAGTGTGACCCTGTTTTTTTCTTGAACAGTGGCTATCCACAGCCATCTTCTAGCAACCCACCTTCAAACTTTCTTGGTTATAATTTAGACCAGTCAAAAAACTTCTTCATGCTCACTAGTTTGTAGGTTCAATTAAGAGCACATTGCATAGGCATCTAATAACAATGGCTAGAATCAATATTATAGTGGATTATATAGTGCTATGCAATTTTCATTAAAAAATGTATACAGAATAGTGAACATCCAGCTTTTATGGCATAAATTAAAAACATATAATTATAGAAACAAAGATGAATTTCACATATAATATGAGCAATGAAAACACAATGTTTTTTTAAATAGTGACGATATATAACATTAAACTTGGACAGATCAGACAAATGCAAAGGAAAAAAATAGATCAGCTCTTCAATTACTTGATTTTACTAACTGCTTTGGTTAGTTGAACTTGCTAAATCAATGAAAACAGAACACAATGGCTTTTTGAGACTCTCAAATAGTGAAGCAGCTCTTGCAAAGCATGCAGACCCAACTTTGCTAACAACAGCATGAGCATTTTTGGAATATGGGGCTGAAAAGGAAGGATACTGGAACAGTGAGAGATTCATGAAAAATGTAGAGGATGCTGTTCAGATCGCCGCTTTCAAGTACCCATCAGACAAGTGTAAAGTAGTTTTTGTATTTGACCAGAGCAGCTGTTTGCTGAAGACGTCTTAAATGCTAAGGCAATGAATGTAAAACCTGGGGGAGCTCAACCATGTATGAGGGACACCATTTTGGGGAAGAAGAGTACAGAAACTAGTGAATAGAAGAGGTGTACCAAAGGGAATGAAACAAATTCTAGAGGAGAGGGGTATCAACAGATCTACTTTACTTGCTGATGACATGCGCACTATTCTTTCATGTCATGATGACTTCAAGACTGAAAAGACTCTAGTTGAGCATTACCCGGCATCAAAAAGTGTAGAAGGAATTTTTTTACCGGTGTTTCACTGCAAACTGAACCCCATAGAGAGGGTCTGGGATCAAGCAAAGGTGTACACAAGGATAGACACAAATTTTACTTTCGTACGCCTGCGGAGTATTATTGATCTGGTCTGGACTCTGTATCAACGGATTTAATCCGCAAGTTTTTCAGAAGAGTCAAGGAATATGAAATTGCTTATCTAGAAGGGAAGAAGGCAGGAAAAGAATTAGAAAAGGCAGTTAAAGTGTACAAGTTAACAAGTCTCATGGAAGAATTTTTAATGAAGCTTAAAATGAATTCCGAATTTTGAACCTTAATAACTTTTCACTGTTATGTATATTTAAAATAATTTTTAGCTAATTTTTTTGGCAAGTATGAGTATGTAAAATATAATTGGCATTGAGTGTAGAAAAATCCAGAATTCACTGCCAGCACATACCTCTGGTCTGATCCTATCTGCCTATGGCACATGAAAATTAACTTTCTGGTCCAACACTGGGACATTCACTTAGTGGTTGCTGAGTAATCACTCTTTTAAGTACTTTCAGTCAGCTGGATTTGTGCAGTTTTAGTCAACTACCCTTAGGTCATTGTTTCCCAAAGTCCGGCCCAGCGGCCGGATCTGGTCCCCGGAGGCCCTGAGTCCGGCCCTCGGACGATTATCAGCATTTTTTTACAAATTAAATTAAACATAAATATTTAATCTGTATTTGTGGAGACACACCCTCCACATACCCTCCCCAACTGAACAGTGCCCGGCTCATCATGTCTTGCATAGCTAATGCACAAACTGTGATTAACACACCACATTAATAACACTGTGCATACAAATACAGGCACAAATTTCTCATGTCTAACACATAACATGACCACTTTGGTTGTAATTGGTCTCGGCCAAAAACCTATTTAACCCACTCACTGTCACAAGCATATATATACACAAAAAGTTGTTTATCAAATAAAAAATAAAATAAAAAATCGATCGTACCGTTCACAGACATCTCATATAGGTCCAAAATTAGCTGCATTCTTCCCCTACGATTGTACCCAATATAAAGGCAATAGACATTCGGTAACTAGGGTAGTAATATTGAAAAGTCGGACCCATTCAGAATTTCAAATTGTGTTCAAGATGGCCGTTCGATTGTCCTTGGATAAAGTTATTTCTCAGGTTTAGGGCGATGATTTTGGACTTTCTGAGGATGAAAGCAGTGATCAAGAAGGCTATGGCATCTCATACTACGTTGGCCAGAGCTGTGTTGACCGTGAAGCTCTGCTATCGCTTGGCAGAATAGTTGCTGATGACCTACCTTCAAGGAAGCCTAGCGCTTTCACTCGAGGTGACGATCTAGATGGAGATAAGAATACCAGCGATGAAGAAGGTATTTACAGTCAGTTTAGCTACAGTTTAGTTTTTTTGTTAGCAAAGCAGGGCATGGAACTACAATGCTCTTTTAGTTTCCTTGTTGCGGTAGTCCGCGGTAAAATTATTTGATGCCAATTTCTTTTATCCCCTTCAGGTTTGATGCATGAAGCGATGGATTGGGGAGCTTCATCAACTCTGACACAATCTATTGTTGCTAGCCCTCCTATTGCTGTGATGGCTGCTTCATCACCTTCTCCATTGTTCCTACCAGTATCTGCAACTGTATTGTGTAACCTCTGCATCAGGTTCTATGACTTATGTGACGTCTGTTAGTCACTCCTATACTATTTCCATCATCATTATTGTCTGTTCCATCGTCATGCCCTCCTTTATTTTTACCCTCGTACTCTGTGTCCTCTTCTAGTGAAGTATGCACTCCTTCACGACCAGTTGTTCAGCTTAGTCATAGCACTAGGAGTGTTCGTCATGCTCGAGTTTGTCAGAGTAGTGGTAGTGAAATAGCTTCTAGTGCTTCAAGTTCTGCTCTGCCTTTAGCTAGTCCTCTCTTTCTTTCTGGGACTTCACCTACCAGCATTTCTTTAGCTCCGTCTCTTGCTTCTTCTACTGTTACCTTTGATAGTCCCTCCTCTAATTCTCCAGAAGAGGGTGTTTGCATATAAGGTTGAGGCATGCATTCTGAAAAGCTATGTTCTAGACTCTAATGTCCACAGAGCAGATCACCTTGCCAGGGGTTACAGGAAGAGAGATTTTTTTACCTTCCAGTTGGAGCTAGCTAAGGAACTAGTGGTATGCTTCTGCTCACGTCAGCGTGCTGGCTGCCCTCGCTCAGTTCATAATGAGTGTCTAGACCGGCTGAACACCACGCTTGGGCATTGGTCAGCACTAACTGAAAAGCAGCAGAGGTGTGTTGTCTGTGTAGCAGTTGGAAACATGTCTGGAATCTCAAACCACCATGAGACCACTTATTTGCCATCACTGCAAAGTACCACTGTGTGACACAAAGAGGGACTGTTTTTTCAAAGGTAGACTACACCAAGTAGTTTCCTAGTTTTTGCTTCACTTTTTAAAATTTTACTTTCTATGGTATTTCCATTTTTCTCTCTGTTCTATGTTTCTGCTAGATGGCTGTTGTTTTGTATATGCATGTTTTTTGTTGCTATTGTTGTCCTGTAATGGGAAGATGTAATAAATAATTGTTCATACAACACCAACATGATAACAATATCTTCATCAGAAAATAAATATTAAAAAATGATAAATATATGTTATGCAAGTTTTGTGAATACAATGAGTGTGTGCATACACATATATATATATATAATCACATGTTGCATTGTCTAGCATAGTCAGAAGTAAGAGCTTTCATTAAGCTGTAATTACATAATGATATTCATCATTTGTAGTCGTTGCCTAGCAACCTAAAGTTGACCACAATGTTTGTCGACACCAATGCTATCCCATCAACCATGGTTGCTAGGGACTTTAGTGCATTCCTGATTTAATATTAATTTTTATTTGCATCCGAGTCCAATATAAAAAAAATGCTGCCTAAACCTGACGGTGAATGGGTTAAAGGAGCTGGCCTCAAGTCCCTGCAGATTTCCCCGAGATCCACTCCAATTTGCAACATTCACATCCTGTGTTTGGACTTCTCCAGCTTGGATTTGGACTCCTTGGACCTTGCTGCCTCCTCCAACAGTGCAGCGTCAGGATGGCACTGCCAAAGAAGTGGAAGGTGGATGTGGAAAATTGAGCCTTCAATGAAGAATGGACCAAGGAATTCTTCTTCATCTCAGACAGGAGCAAGTGTCTCTGCCTCATCTGTCAAGAAAGCCTCGCTGTTATAAAGCTATTTAACATCCGGCAACACTACCAGTCAAAGCATTCAGACAGGTAACTTCATCTTTCAGAGCAAAAAACAATGCGCTAGGCTACCTGCTTTCTGTATTACAGGTATGATGGACTGAGGAGAACAACGAGTTGCCAAGGCCAAAGAGCTCAAGTCCAAGCTGTCCAGAGAGCAGAACGTCTTCACCAGACCAGTCAATTAAGGCTAGGCTACCACAATGGCCAGCTTCATGGTGTCACAGATCATTGCCAAGCAAATAGCCCTTCAGAGCTGGAAAGTACATCAAGGAATGCCTGCAAGCAGTCGTTGAAGTGATGTGCCCTGAGAAAGCCTCCTCCTTCACTGCTGTCAGCCTGAGCAACACGATGGTCACCAAGCGGGTGGAAGATCTGTCCAAGAACCTGAAAGAGCAGCTGCACAGCCTGGCCTTGGAGTTCACAGCCTTCTCTCTTGCCCTTCATGAGAGCACAGACATCACCGACACTGCACAGCTGGCCATCTACGAGGACTGCAAGGCCAAGTCATGGCTGAGCTGGACAAGAGGGGTCTGACCTGATCTGGTGCCATTGCATCATCCACCAGGAGCAAGGTCATCTCGCATGTCAACTTTATCAGAGCGCATGCCCTCAACCACAGACAGTTGAAGGAACTGTTGGAAGAGCTCGAGGCCAGCTATGGAAATGTACTCTACTTCGCTTCTGTCCATTGGCTCAGCAGGGGAATTGGCTCAGCAGGGGAAGCACTCTGAAATGTTTTTGGGAACTCGGAGAAGAGCTGGAGATGTTCCTTGGCATGAAGGGCCAGCCAGTCCAAGAGCTCTCCGATCCCCAGTGGCTGTGCTACTTGTCCTTTCTGGTGGACATTACAGAGAAGCTGAACTTGCTCAATGTCTGCATGCAGGGCAAGGAAAAGCTCGTCCACAATCTGTTCGGGGGTGTGCGAGCATTAGGTGAAGCTGCAGCTCTGGCAGACTCAGTTGGAGGCTGGTAACCTCGACCACTTCGCTGCCATGAAGAGTCTGCACTGTGAGGACAGAGCTGATGATTTTGATGGGCAGAGATATGCTGCAGAAGTTGGAAACCTGAAGACATAGTTTGAGCACCGCTTTGAGGAGTTCAGGTCGAGAAGCATGGTCTTTGAAATATTCTCTATGCCATTCACAATTGACCCAAACAAAGCTCCAGTCCAGCTTCAGCTGGAGCCGATGGAGCTGCAGAGCAACATGGACATCAAGTCCCAGTTTCTGGAGAAGGAGCTGAAGGAATTCTACAAGGCCCTGCCACGCAATACATTCCTGAATCTAGCTGCCAATGGCCAGAGGTTCCTTGCCATGTTTGGCAGTACATACATCTGTGAGCAGCTTTTCTCCAAGATCAAGTACGCCAAGTCCATGTACTGGAATTTGATCTCTGATGCACACTTGGAAGACACTGTGAGAGTGGCTTCTTCCCATCTCAAGCCTGATAACGATGTCATCATGGAACAGCAGAAGCAATTCCATGTTTCACATGATTGTGATTACCTTGTGCAACTGTCATGTGTTTTCTGCTTCACATGTACCAGAAATAATTGTTCTTGTCCTATTCCCCCCCCCCCCCCCCCCCCCCCCAGCAATGTCTTCTGGCCCTCGACACACTCAGGGTGTCCCCACCGGCCTAGGCTAAAAAGTTTGGGAAACACTGCATTAGGTGGTACAAAGTTAATAGCATTTTTATTTGGAAGATAAATCTATTTAGAATATTTCCACTGATTTTTATAATTATGTTTATATTCTGAAGTTAAAGATATTTTATTTTTTATTTTGATGGTCATTTCGGGCACTTACGTCAAGCACTATATTCATCCAAGCTTGCACATGAAACCTAAACCTTTACTAGATCCAATATGTACCTTAAAAATCTGTCCATCAGGGTAGCGCTCCAGAATCTGTTTGATGGTGACGGAGAGAGGTGGCCTCCGTTGGCCAAAGTGCTGTCCCTCAACAGAGTTGTTCATGTCTGTAAATTTTGAGGTATAGGCAGCCCCTAGGCCAGCAGGGGCATTCGACTTCTTTCACCAGACAGCTACGTATATATGAGTAGGCATGCAATTCACACCAAAGATTTGAGAACTTGCTTACCAGGAGGAAACACGGCAGCGAACCAGTTAGCAGTGTGCAGGTTAGAATTCTCAAGTCCTAGAGACAGTAATCAATGAACTTCACTTCGCGGGGTAGGTGTGATGTATATAGGGGAATCCGCCGATTGATTATATATGCTGGAGTTTGCCCCCCTGAACTTTACAACCCCTGATGTTTTACATTTGACTAGCAAAACTTGCCAAATAAGTACATATAAAATTAAAATCACCTTCTCAATCGTCAACTTCAAATTGTATTCACTCGACATTTCGACTACATGCTCTAACCTTCATCAGGATATTCCTGACTTCATCAGTCGAAACGTCGAGTGAATACAATTTGAAGTTGATTATTGAGAAGGTGATTTTAATGTCATGAGAGTTCATTGGTAAGTACATATAGATGAGATGACCTAAAGTTAATAAAGTCAGATGATCCCACCGACAGCAGGAGCTCGGAGGTGTCATGCCACTGCCGCACTTCACCCACTGCGCGTGCGCAAATCTTTATTTTCGGAAGTGCCTACTACTCCCCAGAAGTGCCTACTTCTCCCCAGAAGTATAGGATAGCCTATTCAAAAGAACGTACGAGTTTGCGGTTACCCCGAGAGTGATGTAACCGCAAACGAGTAGGTTACATTGGCGCGCGAGTGGAGTATACTTATACTACATTGCGCATACGACATAGCATCTAGAAATGGAAGAATTTTTTACCAAGGCGCCCCAGCTATTGACAAAGTACTGCACTGAGCTGAGGTGGAGCAACTTCCTTCAACTGATAATCACTAGTAATGGCATATCCAAAACGAGATTGGGACACGGAGTTGGTTGAATAGCGATGGGAGGAGATACAGAAGGTCCTGGCTGCAGGACAGAATTGAGAGATGGTTCTACTGGATGTTCTATATATCAGCCACTGCAAAATATCTGGGCTCATAAATCCCTGAAGTTGAAGGAGTTTTTGATTGTCAGTTGAAGGAAGTTGCTCCAACTCAGCTGCTTGCTTATCTAGCAGTACTTTGTCAATAGCTGGGGCGCGTTGGTCAATAGTAAAAAATTCTTCCATTTCTAGTTGCCATGTAGTTAGCGCATGCGCAATGCAGTATAAGTAAGATACCACTCGAGGGTTATGTGCCAATGTAAAGTGTAGGTTATATGCTTATGTAATATAGTTATTAACCAATCAAATTAGCCACAGATCATGTGATGTAGTATAAGAGAGGTTCTGCCACCAGCCGATGGCAGTAATAAGCTACACAGTATCTGTGGTAGGTTTAATAAGGGCTACACTGAACGTATTCGATAACTATGTGGGTTTTTTTAAATGTGCCTAAAAAAAATGTTATATTGTAAATACTTTTTTTATTTAAGAAAAACATATTAACCAACAATAAAATAACAACATTATAAGTTAGTACAAAAATACCAAATGTAGTATTTAATTGTTCTGTTGAACCTTGATATGGGCAATTACTAAGTACATACAAACAATAAATGACTGACTACTGAAGAAAAAAGCTTATTACAACAGTGTTTGTTTTGGTATGGCGGGGGAGGTACCAAAGACATAAGGACATGGGACCCTAGGTGATAAAAATCTTTTCCTCTTCTCCCACCACTTGAACATATTTTCCATTACAATTACAATTTAGTCTACCATACCCAACACCTCTTCCTTCACTCCTGCTATATATACTCACCTACCCATTAGGCCTACTCTCCCTTCATCATCTTCATTTCTCCATTCTACCACCCACTCCTCAGACCCTTCAATGCTCTCGACCATATCCAATAATCTTCCTCAATCACAAGCAAACTCCCCACAGTACAACACAAAGTGCACAATCTTCACAACACCTATATATATAATAATTAACAGAATAAGGCATGAAATTTGCAGTTGATTATCAGTACAAAATTCCCACAGAACTCAATCTTTATAATTATATAATTAGCTATGTAGGAGAAAGAGTGAGAAACACAATGATCAATTATTGCATCAGTGATTTCATAGATGCAGGGTCTTGTGACCGTGGAAATTGGGGCCCTTGGTTACTCACTCCATAAGACCCTGCCTGGGTTTTGGAATCCAGCTCTTAGCATAAAATTATGGTTTATTTGATGATGGTGGGAAAGTGGCAATGGTATGCTCCTGTTTGATGTTCAGAGCTAAAGATGAGCAGAGTATATATATATATATATATATATATAGTCAGCTCTGCCCATCAGTTCTCTCTCCACACTATATATGTGAAGGTATCAAGTAAAAATGCAATATTAGGCACATTTTCGATTTCAAGAAACAAGATCTTAAAGTTTATGGCATGTAGTATGGATATTCTAGGTCCAACACCATATCAAAAGATAGCTAATCACCTCAAAAATGTGTTGCTGCAATGATTGATGATGTAATTCCTCAATATACCACCTATTATGCTAGATGCTGTCAAAAAGGATAAGTTGCTGCAATGATTGATGATGTAATTCCTCAATATACTACCCGTTATATATAGAAGTCAATAAGCTCCGATCCACCCTTGAACAGCATAAAGATAATGCTGCCAAGTCTCACAAGGACTATGAGAAAATGATTAAAAGGTGCAGAGATGAATGAATACAGATTGCAGAATTACAGTCAAATCAACCCCTTACACTTCAGGAGATGCAACAAATTGAGAATTTGAAGAAGAAGTTTACTTTGGTACTTGCTATGGATTACCAAATGACGAAGCTTGTTCCATCGTGGGGTCTCTCACCTCAACCTGGTAGTACCTACTATTTGCAAAAGCTTAGCCATGATATTTTGGGAAAATTGAACCATGCAACAAACAAATCGACAATTTACATATTTGATGAACGTTGGGGTCCTAAAAATACCATTTGCAGTCACTTCCTCCTTCGATCAAGCGGGTTGATCTATACATGGATAATGCTAACAAAAACTGCTACACTATGGCCTTTTGCATGGAAATTGTACAGCAACACAAGTTCAATTTCTTTCGAGTTAGCTTCATGCTCTATAGCAGGGCATACCAAGTTTTCAGTGGATCAGCTTTTCTCACAGGTTGCTAATACTTATCACCGCAGTGATGTATTTAACACAAGACAATTAGGTGATATTGCTGGTCAGTATTCAGATGTTATTATTGATAATGGAGAGCTGGTTTTTTACTGGAGACACTTAGTCACTGAGAAGTATACGAGGATGCCAGGAATCAAGAGTCTACATGACTTTATTACTCCTCATCATCCTGTCACAGGTGATGTAGCTATGAAAGCTCGTGAACTTTGCTACACTGGAAACATTAGTGATACATCTTTAAAGCTCTTACCTGGACACATGGCTTCTGAAGTAGGCTTGGACAAGTCATACAAGAATCTTGGTCTAATGAAAGCTTTATCTTGTACTAAAATGGATAACTTACTTTAAATGTATAGAAACTTTATACCATCAGATTTGTGGTTGGAAATCATAAAACCATAGAATACTGATATAGCTGTGTACATGCACACAGACATTCATAATTTGTGAAACGTTTGACCTTTTGCTATGAAATTTTGAGAGAATACAATTACAATACTGAACTATAATATGGCATGAAAACATGTATTAGGGGTTACGTGCCTAATATTGCATTTTTACTTGATACATTCATATTATATAACTATCCTTACCTTCTGTTGCCCTTGCAAGCTCTGTGGGACTATATGTCCAAAGTGGGGTGGGTACCTTGCTGACCCAGGACCATCATTCATTTCCATTTCATCTGCTTGTTAGATATTCTAATTTCACTTGAATTTTTTTCCCTCTTCTCTTTCTAATACTAAGTGTGGTATATATATAACTTTTTAGTTAACTATATGGCATGCTATATATCGCACCCGTCACATTACTCCCATTTCATCAAGTGTTGTGGTATAATTATAGGAAAACACATTCTATGAATTATTAATGCAACTGACCATGAATTTCATATCTTGCCAAATAACTCACAATATATTTCACAATTCAAGAGATGTACTACATTATATATTTGTTGACAAGCTGATTGATTACTCTTAATATTTTACAGGCTTCTGTCTTTGCATTGCTGGCAATTCCATTCTTCATGTAAGTTTGCAATGACTGATGAAGGAATGTTAGCACACGATTGATGGAACCATTCCTTACATAAACAGCACTGTGCAACCATACATATGCAGATAAGTGGTATTCTTCCGTCCAACCTCTTGTACGTCACAGTCCGTCTGAGACCTTTCAGATAGTAAAATTCGTTTTTGGAAGGACATTGCTAGATGGTGTCGCATCTTGCTCTGGTCAAAGGTGATGAGTGATGGATTAATCTGACTGCATAGAGCTGTTGCAATTGCAATAGCACAATCATTGCCTCCAGCCTGTCTGGTTTCTCAATGATAAGGTAGGTTCCAGCGTAATGCTCCATCCAGGCAAGGCCTTTCAACGTATCCAATTCTGCATCAATGATAAGAACAGATATAATAAAGAATTAGGCACATGTATCAAGGTGTAATATCAAATATTAATGTACATAGTCCTCAATTCCATTCACCCGACTTGAAGAAAACATGTCAAACAATTAAATTACAATCATTTTAGTTGACATAGTTTAAACACAATGGCTTACTGGTTCTGGTAGGGAGGCTGTCATATAACAACACTGTACCCTTGGATGCTCCTTCATTTGATACAAACCCAGTGGCTGCCAGTATTCATGATCTGCACATAATTCTCTACTGGAGTTCCAGTAAGTGAGCCTCTGCTGCCTGGTGCCAAATATTGAATGGCTGAAGGCCACCCATCTTTGGAAACTGTACATGAAGTAGGGCCTGTGCTTCATTTATGTGGGTGTCCTCCAACCATGCTCCAGATTGGAGAGTTATGAGACTCTCAGGTGACCACACCAAGGTTTGCTGTGCACTGCCTCTTCCTTGGTGGACTGTTTTCTTCAATATTCATGGCCAGATTCAGAGTGGCTTCCTCGATACTAGTATCACAATCAAAGTCACAATCCAGGTATTCTAGGTCAGAGGGAGGGAGGGGTAAGCTTGTCTGCAAACTTGCATAGCCACTCTCAGTTGTAGGTATTAATTGGGACACATCACCTACAAGATTGTCTTGAA
This sequence comes from Cladorhizidae sp. MBARI D1340-BT2, assembly GCA_028752905.1. Lineage (NCBI taxonomy): Eukaryota > Metazoa > Porifera > Demospongiae > Poecilosclerida > Cladorhizidae > Cladorhizidae sp. MBARI D1340-BT2. The sequence goes on along the minus strand of JAQNBH010000012.1, from coordinate 18,773,908 downwards.
GCATGGTTTCATGACCCGGTATACTACAGGTCAAGAAGGCTTTAGGTGTCCTGAATTGACCTTGCTTTTCATGGCATTGCCATTACCATCCTGTAACATGCAGAGGCCCATAGAAGTGATGTCAGTTATTTTGTAAGGCCCCAACCAGTCTTGTGATAACCTGTCACCTTTCCTTGATGCTTTTTGTACATTCCTCTTCAGGACATGGTCACCTACAGCAAACAACAAATAATTTTGAACATATGCATATCTCCAAGCCAAAACGTATGCCTGCAATTTATTAAGAACATAAAATGGATTGGATATAAAGTTCTATGCAAGATGAAACTGATTCCTACTCAACAATTAACTGCCCTTCCTCTCTGTATCTCACACAAGAGCAGTATAATTATAGCACCATAAAGTAATTTTGGTCATATCAATCATCACCCTAAGCATACCTATTGCAAACTGGAAGCGTTTTAAGCCTTTCTTTTGCTTGGAATCAAAATATAACTTGTGCTTGGCCTTGGCTACTTCAATTTTTTCTCGTATCTGTTCATCCAGGGCCTGTACCTGTTCATCCAGGGCCTGTACCTAAGTGAATACAGCAGTATAATAAAAACAGTTGCTGTGGATCATTTTACATACATCAATATGAAAACTGCCAATAATTTCATTCACAAATAAAATTTGCACAGCGAATTAGTTTCTAAATCATATTTCGTTAATTATAGTCTGCCACTAGACAATCTTTACCTTTGCTACACGATCTTCCAAGTCTGTTTTAAGCTCTTCAGGAGACATGTCAGTGTGTATATTCACATACTGTTCACACAATCATGTTCTGCGTTAATGGCTTTGGCACCCCAAGCTGTGCAATAGAACATCGGGTTGCTGTTTTGTTGATGATTGTATGCTAGTGTTGATGCCATAAGTGGTAGGGAGCATAAATCTAAGATATCAACAAAATGCAAAGCATGAGAAGGACTAAAGACATGTACATAGTAAGCCTATACACCAACCAACTGCTATATTGGAACTCTAGGTGATAGGATGGATTACAAAATCCATCCACTAATAGCAAGCTGCTACAAAAGATACACTGACCACCACTGATGCATAGTAGCTTTAAATATAGCTTGTTCCAGTCAGTTTGGCTGTCGTTTGTGTATTTGGACAGTGCCTTCTTAAGTGTCTAGTTTGTGCGCTCATCCTGGCAATTTGTTTCTGGATGGTATGCAGAACGCATCATTCGCTTCACACCGAAGGCAGCAAAGATGAAATCATTTACCTGAGTTGGAAAAGCAAAACAGCATGAAACCAAGTAAAATGCACACTATACTATGTTACTAATAACATTCACTGTTAAAAGAAGACATCTGCGTAGTAGTTATGGAGAAGAGATGAGTTGTCTGACCACCACTGCTAACTAAAATCTAACATTGAGAAATCATGAATTGAATTCTTATTTAGAATTTATTATGCATCTTGAATGTTAAGACTTGTCTCTAACCTGGTTAATAAATTCACGGCCCTGGTCCATGATCATTTTCCTTGGAGGACCTTAAGATGAGCTCAAGTATCACTTTAGCAACATCTGTAGCACACTTTGACTTAATGGGACCAGCAAACGCCCACTTTGTGAAAAGGTCAGTCACAGTGCAGACATATCTGTGGCCTTTATCAGTAGCTGCAAATGGGCTAATCAGGTCAATTCCTAGAGTCTCCCATCTTTAATATGGTCAATTAGACACAACCAAATCCCACAGGTTATCATACATCACCTTTGCAAGCCAAATTCCCCCCCTAGATAACTAAAGCAGCATGCCAGTGCTAACGATATGCACACCACCTGACAGTTTTTCGTATGTATTTGACAAGCTGTAGTGGTGAGGAATTGTTGGCACTCAGAGACACTAGCACTGTATGAGCAAGGTGCTGTAGAGTCAGAGGCCTTGAGTGCTGGGTTTTGAAGGCAATGACCCGCATATGTACCTGGAGAGCCTAATCCCCATAGTCAATACCACCCCCAACACACCAAGTTGCATCACGCCCCTCATGCAGTACATGTACTTGAGCAAATGCTCATGCCAGCTCCTCAAAAAGAGGCTTGTACTAATGTTTTAAATAGGAGGGCCCTACCAACCCTTCGAAAGAGGAGGCCTGCTCCAACCCTTCGAAAGAGGAGGCCTTCACCAACCTTTTGAAAGAGGAGGGCTGCTCCAACCCTTCAAAAGAGGAGGCCTGCACCACCCTTTTGAAAGAGGAAGCCTGCTCTAACCCTTCGAAAGAGGAGGTCTGCACCAACCCTTCGAAAGAGGAGGCCTGCTCAACCCTATGAAAGAGGAGGTCAGAACCAACCCATCAAAATAGGAGGTCTTCACCAACCCTTCCAAAGAGGAGGTCTGAACCAATCCTTTGAAAGAGGAGGTCTGCACCAACTCATTGAAAGAGGTGGCCTGTGTCTTAACCCCTATGAAAGAGGAGGTCTTAATCAACCCTTCGAAAGAGGAAGCCTGCTCCAACCCTTCCAAAAAGGTGGCATGTGTCCCAACCCTATGAAAGAGGAGGTCTGAACCAACCCTTCGAAAGAGGAGGCCTGCACCAACCCTTCAAAAAAGGAGGTCTGCACTAACACTTTGAATGAGGAGTCTGTACCAACTCTACGAACGAGGAGGCCTGCACCAACCCTTCCAAAGAGGAGGCCTGTACCAACCCTTTGGAAGAGGAAGTCTGAACTAACCCTTATAAAGAGGAGGCCTGCTCCAACCCTTTGAAAGAGGAGGCCTGCACCAACACTTCGAAAAAGGAGGTCTGCACTAACTCTTTGAATGAGGAGTCGGTACCAAATCTACGAACGAGGAGGCCTGCACCAACCCTTCCAAAGTGGAGGTCTACACCAACTCTTCAAAAGAGGAGGCCTGTACCAACCCTTTGGAAGAGGAAGTCTGAACTAACCCTTATAAAGAGGAGACCTGCTCCAACCCTTCGAAAGAGGAGATCTGAACTAACCCTTCAATAGAGGAGGCAGGAGGCCTGCATCAACCCTTTGAAAGAGGAGGCTTGCTCCAAACCTTCGAAAGAGGAGGCCTGTACCAACACTTCAAAAGAGGAGGTCTGTAACAACTCTATGAAAGAGGAGGTCTGAACCAACCCTTCGAAGGCAGAAGCCTGCTCCAAACCTTCGAATAAAGAGGCCTGTGTCTCAATTCTTTGAAAGAGGAGGCCTGCTCCAACCCTTCGAAAGAGGAGGTCTGAACTAACCCTTCAAAAGAGGAGGCAGGAGGCCTGCACCATCCCTATGAAAGAGGAGGCCTGCACCAACCCTTCGAAAGAGGAGGCTTGCTCCAAACCTTCGAAAGAGGAGGCCTGTGTTCCAACCTTTCGAAAGAGTAGGCCTGTACCAACACTTCGAAAGAGGTCTGTAACAACTCTATGAAGGAGGACGTCTGAACCAACCCTTCGAAGGAGGAATCCTGCTCCAAACCTTCGAAATGAGGCCTATGTCCCAACTCAAAGAGGAGACCTGCACCAACACTTTGAAAGAGGAGGCCCACTCCAAACCTTCGAAAAAGGAGGCCTATATTCCATCTGAGGAGGCCTATACCAACACTTCGAAAGAGGAGGCCTATACCAACCCTTTGAAAGAGGACGCTCCAACCCCTTGAAAAATGAGACCTGCTCCAACCATTTAAAAGAGGATGACAGTGTCCCAAAGAGGAGGTCTGTAACAAGTCAATGAAAGCATAGTTCTCTGAACCAACCTTTCGAAAGAGGAGGCCTGCTCCAACCCTTCAAAAGAGGAGGCCTGCTCCAACCCTTCAAAAGAGGAGGCCCATGTCTCAATCCTTCGAAAGAGAAGGTACGAACAAACCCTTTGAAAGAGGAGGCCTGTGTCCTAACCCTACGAAAGAGCTGAACTAATCCATCAAAAGAGGAGGCCGCAGCCCAAGCTTTCGAAAGAGGAGGTCTGAACAAAATAGGAGGCCTCTGTCCTAACCCTATGAAAGACCTGAACTAACTGTTCGAAACAGGAGGTCCATATCCTAAGCTTTCGAAAGAGGAGGTCTGAACAAGAAATAGGAGGCCTGTGTACTAACCCAACGAAAAAGCTGAACTAACCTTTCGAAAGAGGAGGCATGTGTCTCTACTCTTCGAAAGAGGAGGCCTGCTCCAACCCTTCAAAAGAGGTGGGATGTGTCCCACCCCTATAAAAGAGGAGGTCTCAACCAACCTTTGAAAGATGAAGCCTGTTCCAAACTTCAAAATGAGAGGCCTCTTTCCCAACCCTTCGAAAGAGCAGGCCTGCACCAACCCTTCGAAAGAGGAGGCCCATGTCCCAACCCTTCGAAAGAGGAGGCCTGTTCCTACTCTTTGAAAGAGGAGGCCTGTACCAACCCTTCAAAAGAGGAGGCCTGCTCCAACCCTTCAAAAGAGGAGGCCCATGTCTCAATCCTTCGAAAGAGAAGGTACGAACAAACCCTTTGAAAGAGGAGGCCTGTGTCCTAACCCTACGAAAGAGCTGAACTAATCCATCAAAAGAGGAGGCCACAGCCCAAGCTTTCGAAAGAGGAGGTCTGAACAAAATAGGAGGCCTCTGTCCTAACCCTATGAAAGACCTGAACTAACTGTTCTAAACAGGAGGTCCATATCCTAAGCTTTCGAAAGAGGAGGTCTGAACAAGAAATAGGAGGCCTGTGTACTAACCCAACGAAAAAGCTGAACTAACCTTTCGAAAGAGGAAGCATGTGTCTCTACTCTTCAAAAGAGGAGGCCTGCTCCAACCCTTCAAAAGAGGTGGGATGTGTCCCACCCCTATAAAAGAGGAGGTCTCAACCAACCTTTGAAAGATGAAGCCTGTTCCAAACTTCAAAATGAGAGGCCTCTTTCCCAACCCTTCGAAAGAGCAGGCCTGCACCAACCCTTCGAAAGAGGAGGCCCATGTCCCAACCCTTCGAAAGAGGAGGCCTGTTCCTACTCTTTGAAAGAGGAAGCCTGTACCAATCCTTCGAAAGAGGAGGCCTGTACCAACCCTTCGAAATAGGAAGCCTATACCAACATTTTGAAAGAGGAGACCAGTTGTCTCGACGATTGTATAACTTGAAGAGCTGCTGGAGAGCATAGTCACTGCTCTCGTTCAAGCAAACCTTTTCAGTCATTGCAAATCACCTGCCAAGGTGACAGATGAGTGTTTCATAGGGAATCTACTCTGCACCGACTCTAGGGCCTTCTTGGAGGGTGTGAATCCCACGACACACCAAAAACTGGTGGAGGAGGTCAAAGATCTGAAGGGTGTGACATTTCAGATTGCCCTAAAAGTGTACATGGGCATCTCAGGGAGGATAACTCTGATGGTGATGAGGAGTTCACTCTTCCAGTCCTTCCCCACAAGCATGAGGATATCCTCAAGGCCCATGAGATTGATGGAGATTTGGACAAGATTTTACAACATATCAAAGAGCTTCTTGAAAAATGTGCACAGTGGAAATCCGGATGGGTAGTTACCAGAGTGGAGCTTCTCTGGCCGGACATTACACTCGGTACCAACAATTTCGAGATGTCTCCTAAAAACATAATGCTCTAACCAAAGCCCCAGGTTGGAGGAGACATCCACCCAATAGACCCAGCTGCTAGGTCCAGGAGGTGACCTCAGTGTCTAGGAAACCACCGACTCTGCCTTGGAAGAGACATCCACCCAACAGACATAGCTAGGCCCTTAACAATAAGGAGGATGGGAACTACCTTAGAAGAGCCATAAGATCAGCACTATTCCATTAAGCCCACGAAAGAACGCACATCGACCCATTAAGTTCATTTACATACCCAATAAAAGATGTTCCAGGGATTGAGGAATGTGCACCTTTCTCACAGGTTGAGAAAGTTGAGAGGCGGAACAATCTCCTCTCAATGAACTAAGTAGGGCGAAGGGGTTAACCATCCACAGGCTTAGCAATGTCAACAAGAGGGTTAACCTCCTCATAGAGAAGGCTGGAAAAGTTCATTACACCCGGGTCAAGGTAAGGCCCTCCACTGTTTACCCCAATACCAGAGAAAACCAAAAGCTTCTGTGATAGATGCCTGGTATGGACACTCCCGGAGACCTGCTGGAAAATCACCAAACTGACTTTATAGATAGTGAGGGAAATAGCTACATACATATGACGATTGTGATGCCAGAGTAAGGTAAATACAAATTCTCCTTCCAAGGTGCATTATGCATATAGAATCACCCTAACCTGCAAAGTCATTGGCAGCATCAAATGCATCACCATAAGATCACCCTGACCTGCAGAGTCATTGGCAGCATCAAATGCATCACCATAAGATCACCCTGAACTGCAGAGTCATTGGTAGCATCAAATGCATTACCATAGAATCACCCTAACCTTGAGAGTCAGTGGCAGCATCAAATGCATTACCATAAGATCGCCCTAACCTGAAAAGTCACTGGCAGCATCAAATACATTACCATAGGAACACCATAACCTGCACAGTCATTGGCACATCAAATACATTTACCATAGGTTCACCTTGACCTGCAGAGTCATTGGCAGCATCAAATGCATTAGAATAGGATCACACTAACCTTCAGAGTCATTGGCACCATCAAGTACAGGATCACCCTCTTGCAAAGTCATTGGCAGCATCAAATGCATTACCATAGGATCACCTTAACATGCAGAGTGATAGGCAGCATCAAATTCATTACCATAGGATCACCCTAACCTGCAGAGTCATTGGCAGCATCAAATGCATTACCATACGATTACCCTAACACAGAAAGCTCTCCTTTCAGATCAGAATGTTCTCCTTTTAGAACTCACACAAATAGATACTGGCTTCCTACATCATCTATGCTTATTTTGAGTTCCTCGCCACCAAGATTGCAGGACCAGAACTTGACCGAAGCAAGAGCAACACAAAACATGAGGTCCCTAGCTTTGTGTACATATACATACATACATAGTGGTGAGATGCGACAGTCATACATGTATTAAGCTTCCCACAATCTACAGAGGACCAAAGTTGCAGAAGAGAGATTCCCAGAAGCCCTGTAAGAGGAGGAGGAGAAGATCAAGGCAGTATTATCTTTGTACGAGTGCATGGATTGCTGGGAGCAGTTCTGGGATAGACTACCACCTCGAGAAGCCTTCTATAGTAAGTTTGGAGAAGAAGGCAGCAAAGAGGATGACTACTAGCACAGATGAGGTTCAGCACACAGCCAGATGCCAAAATCAGGGAGATTGTCATGACCAGTATCTCTGTTCAGATGTTGGCTGATGTCTTTGATGTCTTCTGGAAGACTTGCCAGGAGCAAATGGCCCAGAACCAGCACTGCCACACTACTATACATAAGACCTGAACTAGCCTGAGTCACATTGATGAAAAAGAGAGGCATGGACTACAGCTGCTAACTGAATATGACATGCACCTCTTCACCGATAAGGGGCACTGGGGCAGGCTTTCCATAATCTCCAAGTGAAATGCCAGGGCTAAGAACTTAAAGTTGTAAGGTACGATCCCTCCAAGCCAATGACCCATGTCCTTTACATTAATGCTTAACAAACTATGCATGTACAGAGTACAGGTGGAGCTTGATCCAATGTCTATCAACAAGTACCTTGGAGTGGGTTGTTCTAGTGTAACTCGAGAAGCTCAAGAGGGAGATTACATTTCCGAGAGAAGATCCAGAAATGTGCTACTTTTGGGAGGTGACATTTGAGTTTGCAAAGCACCCGATACATATGCACTGGCACCAGAAGGCGGAGTAGAAGGAGTGGATATCGGAGTACTAGCAAGAATGTCTTTGTCAAGGAAAGTGAGTTAGCACTCAAATCTCAGCAACAAGGATGACATAGTGTATGCTTCACCATCGCAATCTGCGGCTCAGTCTATCCCTGGGCATGAAACTGAAAAGGTTCACTGAGTTTTGACTTTTGAATAGACTCCAGGGGGGGGGGGGGGGGGTGGGGGTATGTGGAGTCCTACATTGGCATGAAGACAGAGCTCCAGGAGCACCAATCCTAAGTGACTTTGATAGGATGTGTGCATGCTCAGGAATAACTGTATTCGGCAAGACCATGGAGCACCTTCTTTGAAAACAATCTCACAGCCATCAACATGCACAAGAACAGGTATGTACTCAGTCAACCTGTCTATGAGGGGAACCAGCACTCTGGATCCTTCCAAGAACCCGAGGTATGTCTACTACTCCTATGTATACAACCAACTCTAATGTGAGTATGGAGTCCCCATTACCAACACAGACAGCTTGTCCTGATGGACGATGGGTAGGCTGAATGGCCTCATGCACAGAGAGGGCTTACGACACCAGCAACAATCCCTAAGACAACTCACTCCACTAACGCACAAACAAAAATGTTTTGGTTTAAATGAAGGTCGAGTTTGCGGGTATCCCAAAACAGGGGTAGCTCCAACGGTCATGACAGTCTGGTTTTGGCCAGACCACTTTCCAATACCTTATGGGTGTGGTTAATGTGGAGGCGTAAGAATGTTTTCATGCTATTTATAAACAGCACCAATTAACGATCATTTACGTGTAGTGCAATGTGCCGAGTGAATTTGTGTCTGCATTCCACTATTCACAAGAGAGACTGAAGAACTTGATGCTATTCCATACTTACATGGATTTTACAGACACATTTCCTCGATCAGAACGTGCCCTTGAATTGAATGGACTGCGCATAATTGACTATTTCGAAACAAATAGAACGAGCCTTCAAATAGACCGAGCAGCTACATGTAACTCATGAAATGAACTGAATACGCACTTCTAATAGAGAAATGTGGCATTCCATTTGATGCTTTCTATGACTCCGCAGGTCAGGGTGATGATCCTATGGTAATGCGTTTGATGGTCTGTGCGCATGGATTTTTTCAAATACCCATGCCATCTTGTCAAGTGGCCTTGCACGTAAATAACATGGATGAAGAGAGAGCTACAGCATACATGATGGGGCATCAGTTCTTGATCTCATCACCTCTGTACACCATCCTGTCGAGCCAGCTTTTTACAACGTTTGGCATTGGCAGGTTGAAGCTGTCAAAGTCCTCAGCAGCCTTGCCTCTTGCATGCACCTGAGTGATCGAAGACCAGCCCAGTGAATGCCGCAGCCTCCATCCAGGAAAGCCTGGTGGGTTGACTTTCACCGACTCAAAGGTTTCAGCTTGTTTGCAACATGGAACCTTTGATTTTGAGGCAATGTGTTAGTGCTCCAACATTCCAGTTCATCGATCCTTGATTAATCGCAGTTTCCAGGTGAGAATTTTCCTTTGTCGGTTCCTCATCCCTACCGTCTCCAGGGAAAAGAACAGGCCTTCCTTCTGCTCAAGTACATGCATGAGCATTAGTAAACATGAGAACCTTTCCAATGAGAAGTACAGCCAATTCCAGTTCAAAGAAAGGGATCAATCTTTTCCAGTGGCCTTCACTTTTGTAATGCGGTTGACCTGGATCATCGTGCACAGAAGCATGTCAGGGCTGTCAAGGGCCTCGTGGTAGATGGAGAGAGTCACTGGAGTATGTAACAATCTCCCACCTCTCCATGCACTGCAGCTTCTTACTTCTTTTGCTCATGATAAGTGTGTGTTGCTCGTAAACATTACTTAGCTAGTTATGCCATGATCAGCAACCAGCCACAGCCATCTGCATGCTTCCAGAGAGTGCCAGTAAAATCCAGGTGCGGATCCAGGGGGGGGGGGGGGGGGGGGAGGGTTCCAAGTTAAACTATTCGGTTTGATTTTTTTCTTCTAGTGTTTGCATAATAATATTTATTAGGCCAGTTACAACAGGCATTGGCAACTGTAATCAACACCTAATCAACATTTAGCACAAAACAAGAAAATGAGAAGCACATGTGTTTGAGGTAATATAGGCCAGACATTCTACTTCTCACCTTCAAACTACAGTGTCAGCTCCAGCAACAGCAAGCATACAGTGTGGCTTTCTATCTGAGCAGTGTCAGTGAGTCTTGTACCGTTGAGTCAGATCATGTCTAAAAGGGCCTCTATCTCAAGAGAACCACCTGTAAAACGAATGGCCAAGACCATGGATCTAAGTAAATATCTTTCTAGCAAGAAGTAAGCTATAGCTAAGTTTATTACCAATGAGACAGAGTGATGTAACATGACCAGATTGATTTATTGTTCACTTTAGTTCTGGAACCTCAATACTACCTGGTGGCAGTTCCAGCAGTGCCCTCTGCTTCATACATCCCATTCAGTCTGGAGTGGTGCTCATTAATTATCAGAAGATGACCAGTCTAACTCTCTTATAGCTTGTGCTAAAAGCAGTGCAGTTATGTCGCTGAGAAGCAGCAAGGATAGTGATGGCACATGTACCAATTCTATTGTTGATGTTGAAGAGAGTAGTATAGGAGGAAGCAGTAATGTTTTGGTTTCAGATTCAAGTGAAATTCTTCCGGATGTACATTCGGGAGACTTAGGCCAGGTAGTGCAACTAAAATCTCCGAGAAACCTCAGCAATAATGAGAAATTGTTATTCCTCAAAAACTATTTTATTCCAACCGAAGGATTTCAATTCCCCACACATACCTTCAAAGTTCAGAAATGGCAGTTTCAAAAGAGTTGGCTGGACAAGTACAAAGGCCTAACATATTCCCGGTCACAAGATGGTGGATTTTGCTTGTTTTGTCTACTATTTGGGCAATGCAAAGCATCCATAAAAGAGATAGGGGTTCTGGTTAATAGGCCTCTGACAAATTTTTAGAATGCGATTGAGACCACTTGAGATTAATAAACATTCTTAGTGCATATAACAATACTGAAAAAAGAATCTCATCAAAACATTTACAAACTCAGTCTCCAACAACTAGCTACTCTCCTAGCTCACTCTAGCTCTCTATCTGTCCTGCCCATCCGGTCTGTGGTTTTAGCATTTGTCAGTTATAAATAACTTTACCCGGTGAGTTAAATATACTCCGATCCATATATGGCATGGTTTGTTGTAGTAATTCATTAACTTGTACTACTTCCTCTCTCACTTGTCTGGCAGGGAATGCCATTTCCGACACTCACCCCTTCTCATGGTGAGAACCACTAGGTTCTCTCGAAACCCCATCGGCGTTGGCGTTTGCTTTGCCGCTACGATGCACTACGGTGTACATGTAGGGTTGTAGAGTTAGAGACCAACGTCCGATACATCCATGGCTATCCTTGATTTTAGCCAACTGGGTCAAAGGGTTGTGATCGGTCTCACAACCGTAAACGGCATTCCCTCTAGATAAATTCAATAGTGCTCAATCCCTGTGATAATTGCTAGGGACTCCTTGTCGATGGTCGAATATCGAGTTTCCCTTTCGAGCAGTTTTCGCGATCCAAATGCGATCGGATTTTCTTCTCCATATTCATCACTTTGTGATAAGATGAATCCTAAGCCTGTGTCTGAGGCGTCCCTCTGTAGACTAAACGGTCATGACCAGTTCGGGGTTCTCAGAATCGGGTAGTTAATTAAACTCGACTTCAACACCTCGAATGCTTGTTCTGTCTTAGCCGTTCAGATCACTACGTTGGGTTCCGTCTTTTTCGTTAAGTTGTTAAGGGGAGTGGTCATCTCTGCAAACTTTGGAATGAATCTCCGATAATATCCACTCAACCCAAGGAATGCCCTCACATCTGTCTTTGTTTTTGGCTGTTCCAAATTTTTCACTGCTCTGATTTTGGCCTCCTGTGGTAACACTCGTCCATTCATGACGACAAATCCCAAATAATCGCAAGTATTCACTGCAAATTTGCACTTCTTTTCTTTGATGGTGAGCCCAGCTTCTCTTAGATGGTCCATCACCCATCGCAAATGGCGCAGGTGATCCTCCCAGGTCTCACTTCTTACTAACACATTGTCCAGATAGGCAGCGGTAAAGTCGTGCCCTCCTTCCACTACTCAGTCCATCAACCGTTGGAACGTGGAAGGGGCAGCCATCAACCCAAAAGACAAGGTCAAGAACCCCATTGGGTTACAAAGGCTGTCTTTGCGATACTTTGTTTTGCTACTGGCACCTGCCAGTAGCCCTTTGTGAGGTCTAGGGCAGTGATGAACTTGGCCTGCCCAATTTCGTCTATCATAGCCTCGATCCTAGGGAGAGGGTAAGGGTCGGCCCTCGTGATGACCCCCGTCCTTCTTCGGCACCAGAACCACCACTGGGGCGGCCCAGGGGCTCCGGGACGGTCGAATGATGCCTCTCCCCATAAGCTCCTTTATCTTGATGCTCAGGAACTCATGTGAGGTATGGGGTAGTCTGTAGGGCAGCAATTTGATTGGACTGGCTCCCTCTGTTTCGATAATATATGTTCTGCCCATGTTGTCTTCCCGGGTATGTCACTGATGACATCTGCATACTCCCGTTTCAACTGCTCTAGTTCTTCTCTCTGTTTTTCTTTCAGGTTGTCATCCTGAGTTGTCTGTTCTTCCTCCACCTGGCCGTCAGCATCTTCGTGTGCGAAGAATACTGCTCCAGTGGGCGAGTTCCAGCGTTTCATGCTGTTCACATGGAAGCGTCGCAGCGGCTTCCTGCCTTGACCCATATTCAACTCATAAGTTACTGAGGATATCTTCTTCGTAATGATTACAGGCCCCCTCCACTCATTGTGGAGCTGTTTTGGTTGAAAGACTAGGACGTAGTCTCCCTCGTCAAACTCCCTAGGTTTCACCTTCTTGTCATGTTGACGTTTGTATGACTCTTTGCTAAGTCCTTCCGTGCAACTGGCGAACTCCCGTATGACAGCCATGCGTTCTCGTAACTGCTTTAGGTATTCGGTTGACTCCATACCTTCGTCCATTTCTTCCTGGCTCCACTGATCGATCAAGACGTCCAGGGTAGTCCTCATCTTGCGTCCGAACAAAAGCTCGTAGGGTGAGTACCTGGTCGACTTGGGCACGGTGCCTCGATACGCCCACAGCACAAAGGGGAGGCACTCGTCCCACTCACTCGAGCCTTTTTGCGTGAGTTTCCGCAAGAGGCGCTTCATTGTAGCATTGAAGCGTTCGACCATCCCGTCGGTCCGGGGATGGTACGGGGAGGTCCGTATCTGTTTGATTCCGGTCTTCGTGCAGAACTCCTTCATCATCTTGGAGACAAAATTAGTCCCATTGTCCGTCAATACTTCCTCAGGGACACCTAGTCGTGACGTCACCTTGATTAAACATTGTACAACTTCCGTAGATGTAACATTTTTCAAGGGAAAGGCTTCAGGCCACTTTGTCGCATAGTCGGCAATAACAAGTACCCACCTATTCCCTGACCTTGTCCTCTTGAGGGGTCCGAATATATCCATGGCTATTCATCTGAACGGCGTCTGGATGAGAGGTAATGTTCTCAAAGGTGCTGTTGGTAGAGATGCTGGTGCCGCCAGCTGACAAACTGAGGCTGCAAACAAATAAAAGGAAGAAACTAGCTTCATTACAGGAACTTCTTTTTCTGTGTAGCATCTTTTTTGGTAGTGCAGAGGATGAGCATGAGAAGGAAGTTTTGGACATGATAGTCAAAATATGCTGTTCTTCAAGGACACTACTTCAAAGTTTTCAAGCATGCATAAAAAAAAACTTCCAGAAAATTAAATGAATATGAAACTAAGCATTAATTAACTTAAAATATGTCTTACTATATACAATACTGGTGTTGGGTGTGTATAGATTATGTCAGTAAACATCTAAAACAAATGAAAAATATATAAACCTGGTATACGATTAACACTATTGAAGTAGCTATGGAGCTAATCACACTGTTGAATGTGAAGAAAGCGAGATAAAAGGAAAAGGCACAAATTCTTTAAAAGAATTCACTTTTTTGTCTTTAGTGAACGTTTCAACTGAAATATTTCAGTCTAAAAAATGTATTTTTGTCGGCTGAAAGTAATACAAATACCACAAATTGTTATGTTAGAATTACTTCTATGAAATTACATTTGCATTTTGGCACTCTTCCACGTTATGAAAGGGTTCTGATAAATTAATCCAGTTATCAGCTCTGCAGTTCCCTGTATTGGCTTGCTTGTCCATGTTGGAGTTGTTTACCAAAGAATATTTCTAGGGAGCCCCAACCCTGCGACAGTAACATGAACAAAACCTGGATCAACTTTGCAAAATAATTCACTGATGGTCCCCATTCTGAAAATAATGATTGACCACTATTTTAAACACATTAAATTCCTATTGACCAAGTTGAATGTGATACCTTTTCTTCTTCTGCCCCAAACGTAATAAAGGTAAATGATCAGCTATGCCAGAACAAAATGGAGCTTTTCAAGCAATGATTTACATGCCCAGACTAGTCTCAGACTAATAATTCTCTATGACAATGCACCATTAATTTTTATGTTGGTACAGAGTAAGCTTCATCTAAACCCCTAGAAAAAGTCCCATCAAAAATGTCATTAAAAGTGCAGAGATCAAGCTTTTTCAGTAAATAATTTCCATAAGTAGGTTCTTATCCACAAAAAATTAGCTCACAAGAAACTTTATCTTCGTAGAGGTCACCTCATGTGAAAATTATTGACATAAGCTACCTAATAGTCTCACAAGAGGTGTCTATGCCAAAAAAAATCATGGAACGCCGTTGGCTTCTTCAATGTTTCTCCAACTGCATATTTAACCCAGAAATCTTGGAAAGTAGCTTTTCTTTGCTTGCTTGAATACAATACCATCCACTCCAGCTTTGTTACAGTAGAAAAGTTCTTCCTAAACAAATAAAATCAGCTTCTTTACACCTCTGTATTTGCATGACAAACTAGCATGACATGGGAGGCAGAATAGTTTTGTATTGTCCCATAGAGATCACTTGCTGAGTTTCCAAGTCTGCAAGTTGAATGATCTATGGTTCAGTACGTTCTCCATCATCAAGCATCTTTCCTCTGTAAACTAGCTACGTATATGCACCAGTATCCTTCCTACACATGCCTACTATTCTCTCTGTCCTTAGAGAGCAGCAGTACGTGTGATAGTTTATGAAAATAGTGTTTTACCACAACCACAGCTGGAGCATGTTGATAGAGTAGCATAAAATGCCAGCATCCTTTGCAGTCTGCTATTATCCATTCAGCTATCCATTCAGCTTGTTCTCACCTTCCTAATTAACTTTCCTCTATCTTTGATTCTGCTGCATTTTCTCGATCTTTTTCTTCACTTTAAGTGGCTATTTGCAGATTAGATAAGCTCACTTTATTTAAGATGGCAAGACAAAAATATCACAATGAAATAAACCATAGAAATGGGGTCACTAGGTCATATCCCATTATCGTCTGTCGAAGCTCAGATTGATACTACCACATGGGCAGGCACACTTAGCCAAAGACATCCTGCTAAATGTAGCACAAAATTTATATGCATGACATGTTCACACCTAAACTGCATGGTTCCCAGACAGACAAACTGATACTGCACACAGACATAAATCACTCATCTCCAGCAGCTAAAGGCTATACTCAGTTACTGTTATCGCTGATAATTTTTGGTTCTCTTTATTTTCTATCACCTATAGATTATGTGTGGGGAAAGTAGATTATGTATGTGGGTGGGATTATGTGTGGGGGAATAGAGAGATAAATTGAAAGATCACAAGATGAAGATCACAAGATGAAAAAGGTTTTTTTACATTGGATAACATAACAAGAATGTATCAATGTAGACAACTAACATTTTCAGAACCCTTTATCCCAAATATAATATTGCTGATCTTCATCAATAAATATTTGTGATCTACGTAGTTACATTGGTAAATTTTAGTCGCCTTTTTTTAAAATACTGATTGACCAGTAAATAAATATCTTCCTTCTGCTTCTATTCAGTCAAGAGAGGACCTGGCAATACTTTTTCCTTCAATTAAAAAAATTAATTATTCTCTACCTTTACTGATATATATATATACTAAGTGTGTTTCAAGTTTCAGCTCATAGTTGCTAACCATTCTTGAGTTATGATACTTTTTATGCTCAGTCATTATACCAGTTGACAAATGAAGGAGAAAAAGCATGAACGTAGAAGTGCATTGACATTAAATGTTTCTAACTCAACCCCAGTAAAACATCTGAAAGCTCTTTCTTGGCTCTATCTTTTGAATAATGCAGTTTTTCAATTGAACCCTTTTCTCACGACAAGAGTCGAGATTTGTGCACTCCCCTTGCTCGCCAGCAATTAAAATGGGCTATATTCATTCATAAGTTGTATTTATGTTACTGATAGCATCACAAATAGTTTTTAAATTTCTTTTTATATATAATATTAAAGCAATAGTTGATAGAAGCACCACTCACTACATATGCAAACGTCATAGAAAAGCTCACAGAAGGGGATATCTTTTGAGACCATGAATATTGAAGATGGATGAGGTTATGGCATTTTTCATTAAAAACCACAAATATTATCTGGTTCTCCTTCAAGTATATAACAACCTACATCAAGAAGAGGGTTACTTAAAACTACCCTTGTTATCATTTACCATGCAAAATGGACATCTGCATCATAGGTCCTTACCTGTTTTGATGAAGAGATCTTTGCTTTTATCTATTTTTTGTAAGAGTAAAATTCTGAGGAAACCAAACTGATCACTTTTTGGTACAAGATGTGCAGCTGCTTTAACTCTAGGTATTGCATGCTTACAGGTGTGTTTATGACATTGACGATCTTTCCCATTTTCAGGTGTTTGGGCTGAATTGAGAAATATGGGGAATATCTATGCGAATCATTGTGCCAAAAATTTAATACCTAGATGAAGATGAAATTTCACAGGTTTTTATGTTACCAGTTTACAAGGCATGCTTAAAGTGTTTTTTTCCCAGGTTAAAATCGGCTGAAGACACTGTTTATGATGCTAATAAGCTGCCATGCTGAGATTGATTTGAAGTGCATTGACCTGGACCTGGAGGTTAGCCGGACAAATGATCATCTCTTGTACTCAAGAATGGGAAACCATCCAGAAAGTGTTTTTCCATGCATGGTGGGTCTACAATCTGCATCGACCACCACCTACAAAACTTCTTGGTCAGATTGTGGATGCCTTTTCCATTGCCAGTTTAGTTGCAAGTTCCAATCTGGGGACTTTAAAGTACGAGTGTTTCAGAACTAACTTGGTCCATCTTGGCTGTAAATAACTTCAGTGCCTCAACCATCTCATGACTCCAAGCTAAGAGTGACTAGATTTCTAAAGAAGTGGCTTCACCTACCTAGGTGTGCCACTCTCTCAACACACTTTCATCCAGAAGTCCTAAATTTACGACGTCTTCCACAGAGTGTTGAGAAAGCAAAGCTCAAGTTTTTGGCCATCATCACCTCCTTGCTCGACCCACTCATTTCTGAACTGTCCAACTGTTTGAACGTGGTATGGAGAAGTCAGTTCCAGACTCTTGTGGTGCAATCTGCAGTGGTGAAGTTGGTAGCTGAGGACACACCGCATAAAGCAAAAGTCATCAAGCAGATGGTGAGTTGGAGCTTGAATTTTTTTACTGCAATCAATGGAAAGACAAGCTGGATTCTTTTGCTGTGAAGAGAAAGTTTAAAGACATTGGAGCTGGAACAGGATATTAGCTGGTTTACCATCAGGCTAGTTGTCCTTGTTGAGGCCAGGTGCTGACTGCCACCGACCTCCTTGAACTTACGTCGCTGGAATTATAGAAGTGCAACCTGGGCTCAACCCAGTATATCCTACTCTCCGATTTATGTAGCTACACATGTTTTCAATTATTACCTTTAGTTGTTAACTTCCCTTGATGATTATGGAATTTGATTCAAAGGCATAATTTTTTGTTCCTACACACCAGAAAAAAATGGCACTATAGGTAATGTTCAGTCACTGTGAGGTCAATAGGGTGACCTGAAGCAGCCAGGCCTTGAAGTTGAACAAGGTACCATGGGAAATATTATATTTAGCGAACATTAAGCCAAGTAGCTTATCAATAGAGAAGACAAAATATAAGAGATGTACTAATTATATAGAGGCAACATTAAGCCAAGTAGCTTATTAATAGAGAAGATAAAATATAAGAGAAGACGTGCTAATTATGTAGAGCCAATATTAAGCTAAGTAGCTTATCAATAGAGAAGATAAAATATAAGAGAAGACATGCTAATTATGTAGAGCAAACATTAAGCATAGTAACTTATCAAAAGAGAAGACAAAATATAAGAGGTGTGCTAATTATATAGAGCCAACATTAAGTCAAGTAGCTTATCAATAGAGAAGACAAAATATAAGAGAAGACGTGCTAATTATATAGAGCCAACATTAAGTCAAGTAGCTTATCAATAGAGAAGACTAAATATAAGAGAAGACGTGTAATTGCAAATTTTATCCTGTGCCCACCAATCCCTGGTTTAAGAACGGCTGATAGACCGATGGCGTAAGACATGGCTAAGGGAGCCAACAGACTCGCTAGCCAGACTCTTAGATGAGTGCACACGCATGGCACACCTACCCTGTTTGCACACACACACACACATATACTAGTCCAGCTAGTGGCCATACAAACACTTCAACTTCTCAGCAAGGGCGCCTTCTGTTCACACACTACCGCTATAGAACATTTAGCTATCAGTGGCACTCCCTTGACAAAATAAAGCTACCAAACCAGCCATCATTACATCCCTGTCATGTACATACATACATAGATAGATAGATATATAGATAGCAGCGTTAAGACTTATAAAATTGTAGCAATGAAAACCTAAAATAACATCAACGCAGAACAAAAAAACCACCCCATAACAACATGCCCCCCCAAACAACGACCATAACAAAACTATATATAGCAACAAAACTACATATAGCAACAAAACTATATATAGCAACAAAACTATATATAGCAACAAAAAATAATAAAAATTACAAAATGAAGGGGACCAGAGATGCCGTGTTCCTGAAATACATCATGAACTCTTCATTTCCCCCCCATCTGCGCAAGTTCTGACTGTCCAAGATCGGGATCCCAGACACTTTGGTAAGAAGCATGGCCACAAAGAGAGGGGACACGATACTCATCCACTCACTACCCTAAAAGGACATTAACAACACAGAACACTGGATTCACTTTCATAATAATTATAATGACATGGTTTCCATAACAACACAGAACACTAGATTCACTTTCATAATAATTATAATGACAATGTTTCCACAAATATCATTTTTAATATTTTCCATAAAAATGATGAATATTGCATTGGCTTGACGTCAACGCAGCTCTAGATGGGTAATGTTGATATGTACGCAGACTCTTAAGGAATATGAATGCAGGTTGATTTTCACGCATAGACTTTGTGAAGTCTATAGTTTGCTGGAGGAGGAGATGCTCTCCCATGCACATGATTGGGACAGGGTCCATAGACCTCTAGTACATGGGTAACCCATAGGCACTTACTCCTGCCTACAACGCGCATAATCTTGGGGACGGACGCAGACAAAAAAAATTAATTTGCTGTTGCAGCTTTTCCCTTGTTTTATTCCTTTCTAATCGTAAGTACTGGGAGAACCACAGTACATGGGCCAATGCAGCTAGCTGAAGCTAGTGACAAAGGAGCCCAAACAAACTATGCAAATAACAGAATACATGCTTACACGATCCAATAGAGAGTGAGAACAGAGCTAAAGAAAATTAAGAACTAATAAGTAACTAAATAGTTCGTTAGTTTGTTGCAAAGTCAATCAACAACCAGGTAGCTTTTTAGCTGCTTTTTAAAGGCCAAGTTGTAGTAGAGGTCGGCAAGCTTGCTTGGGGCAGAGCTCCATAGCTGGTGATGTCAATGAAGAAGGGAAGTGCATGATAGTTTGCTGGGGCAGTGGCTGGTGATGCCAATGAAGATTGGAAGTGCATGATAGTTTGCTGGGACAGAGTTCCATAGCTGATGATGTCAATGAAGAATGGAAGTGCATGATAGTTTGTACACACAAATGGCTGAACAATTAGGTGATTATAATAACCTTCTCAATAATCAACTTCAAATTGTATTCTCTTGACATTTCGACTAGATGCTCTAGCCTTCATCAGGAATAGTGATGCTCTAGCCTTCATCAGGAATAGTGATGCTCTAGCCTTCATCAGGAATAGTGATGCTCTAGCCTTCATCAGGAATAGTGATGCTCTAGCCTTCATCAGGAATAGTGATGCTCTAGCCTTCATCAGGAATAGTGATGCTCTAGCCTTCATCAGGAATAGTGATGCTCTAGCCTTCATCAGGAATAGTGATGCTCTAGCCTTCATCAGGAATAGTGATGCTCTAGCCTTCACTAGAAATAGTGAAGGCTAGAAATTATGTAGGAGATAAGCCAACTCCTTAAAAGTCCTTGTTTTCAAGTACGCTATATTTATTTCTGTATGATGTGTACAAGAGTCAAGTCGAGGCTCTAATTTGGAGTTATTAATTCTTCGAGTGCTTAGTTCCGTGACTGATCCCATAAGTGTCTACAGTCAGGCATCACCCACATATATAAATAAACTTATAAATAAATTAACATATAAATAATACAAATAAAATAATACAAATAATAATACAAATAATAAATAAATTAATACACACAAATAAATTAATACACAAATAAAGAAATTAACAAGTAATCAATTAACAAATAATCAATACACAAATTAATTAATTAACACATAAATAAATAAACAAATAATAAATAAATACATTATATACAGAAATTTTGCCAAGGGGGGGCGAACTTGAGATATTGAAAAATAAGGGGGGGCGGAGAGCCTGGATGGTGCGGAAAGGGGACGTGCACCCTGGGCTTCCGTGTGGAGTACGAAAGTGTTTTACCCACAGGTATTTTTGCAGTACTAACTGTATATATAGCTGCTACTTATGATGGCATGCACTTTTTCTAAAATCTTTAGTACAACATTCCATCTTAAATATTTGCTGAAGTTGCATGCTACGGCAATCAGCATATATAGATTAGATATAGTCACTTGTCACTCGTATAATGGAGGTGGGCTTTTGTGAAATCGAATTATGTTGCATTCCATGCATTTTCTTACAAAATCATGGACAACAGGTTTCATACACAATTTTTCTCTAGTTCTCTAGGGGGGGGGGATGGGGGGGGGGGTGGAAATGGTTGGTCACTTGGTGCCCTAATTTTTGTTAATATTTTCTTAACATGTTCATAAGTCGTAAAAGGGGGGTCTGGGGGGAAGATCCCCCCATATTTTTTTTTGCTTTTACAATGTCTGAGGATAGCTATTTTGACTGACTACCAATGGCATTATGCTATACCGAACTATGGCTAGACTGTATATATTTCTCATGATATTGTAGCTGCTTGGAAAAAGGAGAGCATGTGTCATGACACGATGACATCACACACCACCACGTGCTCTCCTTTGTAGGTTTGTCACTTCTTTTGTTTCTCCTTCTTTCCCACTCCCTCTCTCTCAGTATTTTTAACTCAGTCCATTATGTCATGGTCTTCAAGTCTAATCTTAGACATGATGTCATCACACGCCACCACGTGTTCTCCTTTGTAGGTTTGTCACTTCTTCAGTTCCCTCCTTCTTTCCCACTCTCTCTCAGTATTTTTAACTCAGTCCATTATGTCATGGTCTTAAAGTCATCACACACCACCACGTGTTCTCCTTTGTAGGTTTGTCACTTCTTCAGTTCCCTCCTTCTTTCCCACTCTCTCTCAGTATTTTTAACTCAGTCCATTATGTCATGGTCTTAAAGTCTCTATAAAAGAAACCTTACTAGCTGATTTCTCTTCATATTAATATGGATATTCGCTCATACTTTGCAAGTACTTCTCAAGCCTCTTCTCATGCTAATAGCAGCGATAGCGAAGATAGCAGAACAGATAGCTCTGAGCATGTCGAGGCATCTAGTCCTAGCCTTAGTCCTCCACCTTCAAAGAAAAGCAAGCAAAACAAACACCGCTCTTCTGTATCCACGAAGAGAAAATACTCTAAGAGCTGGGAGAAAGATTTCAGTTGGCTCTATTATGACGAGGATAGCGATGGTGCCTTTTGCAAGGTTTGCAAGCAATCTGGTCTGCAGCGTACTGGAGGAGTGTGGGTCACACAACCTTGCAGAAATTGGAAGAAAGCTGTTGAAAAAATGAAAGCTCATGCGAGAAGTGACTTCCATATCCATGCAACTCAAGCTCTTTTTGCAGCTAAAGGAGCAGCCAAAGGTGGAACAGTTGTACAGCAACTCCAGAATGTTTTAGCTCGCAAAAGAGCTCAGAACAGAGCTGCAGTGAAGTGCCTGATCCTACTCACTCATTTTCTTACGAAAGAACAAGTTGCACATTCGACAAAATTTGAGAAGCTGGTTGACGTGGTGGTTCGATGTGGCAGCCAACATTTGAAGCAATTCTTAGAAACTGCACCAAGAAATGCTGTGTACACATCAAGAGTGGCTGTGGTTGAATTCATCGAATCATTGGGGACATGGGTGGAGGAGTCGATTCTGAAGCGACTTCAAAAGGCACCTATGTACAGCCTCATGGCAGATGAGTGCACAGATGTCACCAACGTAGAAGAATTGTCTGTGTTTTGCCGCTGGGAGGAAGATGGTGTACCAGTAGAGTGCTTTCTGGAGCTTATTCCATTGAAGAAGGCTGATGCAGAGACCATCTATTCTAATCTCATCGATTGTTTAAAGAAGAAAGGTCTACAAGTCGGAAGAATAGTTGGATTGGGATTTGATGGAGCTGCAACTTTTTCTGGACGAAAGACCGGGATTCAGGCACGTATCAAGAAACATACTCCTCACGCTCTGTTTATACACTGCCACTGTCACTTACTGCAGTTGGCTTGTGTGCAAGCTGCCAATAAAACTCCTGGAATTGCTCATGTTTACAGAACATTGACTACTCTTTGGAAGCATTTTCGCAATTCCCCCAAGCGAGCAGAGTGTCTGAAGGAGGTACAGCACGTTCTTGAACTTCCAGAAATGAAAGTGATCAAGCCATCTGACACACGCTGGCTGGCACATGAAAGGTGTGTCAAAGCTGTCAAAGCAAGTTATTCTGCAATTGTAATCACCATTGGGAACATCTACGAGACGTCCCACGAGCCAGAAGCTCTTGGAATCCATGGTGCCCTCTGCAAATTGTCTACGATTGCAGCTATATATTTGCTTGATTTCACTCTACCACAAGTAGCCAAGCTCAGCAAAGCACTTCAGGCAGAGCAGCTTGACCTCTCGTTGATATCATTCCTTGTTGATGCTACTGTTAAATCCTTGGATGATGCAGTTTTGCCTGGAGCGAACTGGGTGTTGGAGCTTCTTGAAAACGTTGAAGACTTGAAGTCATCTACAAAGGTGTCTATTGACGCTGATAAAATACTTTCGTTCCAGAATGTTGTTGGTAAGCCTTTTGTTGCTGATTTAAAGGCCAACATAACAAGCCGATTTTCTTCATCCAACGCTGTTGTATCAGCATTGTCTATATTCGATCCACGGAAAGTTCCAAAACCAGATTCAGTATCTTTTCCCACTTATGGAGACACGTCTGTTGAGAAACTGATTGCTCACTACGGAGAAGATAGAGATGCAGAAACATTGGATGGAGAAGAAACAGTGAAGACAGCTATGATTTCCACTGAAATACTTACAGAGTGGAAAACATTCCGCCAGCTGTTAGTCAAGCAACCACGGGATACTACTGCATCACAGCTGAAAGAACTTGTTTCAAACGACATGCTCAAGGCCATGTTTCCCAATTTGCACAAGATTGCCTCCATCTGCTTATCGATTCCAGTTTCTACTGCTTCTGTGGAGAGAAGCTTCTCACAGATGAAGATGATCAAGACTCGTTTGCGTAATTCTCTAAGTGACTGCAGCCTTTCTCACCTTATGAGGATTGCTATAGAGGCACCAGAAGTACTCTCTGAGAGCGACCTTGAAGAGATTGTGGACGTATGGCAGAGAAAACCAAGAAGAACCTCAGTTTGACATTCCTATCATTTGAACCTGATATCATAAGCTTATTACACCTTTCTTGTATTACACCTTTCTTGACATTATTTTTAAAAAAATCTCTAATTTCAAGGGGGGGGGGCGAGAATGATACAAGGGGGGGCGAATGCCCCCCCCCCCGCCCCCCCTAAATACACCCCTGAATTAATACATAAATAAATTAATACATAAATAAATAAATTATAAATGGATAAATAATAAAAGAGTTGATTAAATATAAGATCTTTTAATCTGCACATGCCGAGTTACCATTATTTTTACGTACTTCAGGATAGTGAGAAATATTTATTTTTATTGATGACTATCACAACTGCCATCATTGAACAAACTCTTTCTGGCCTTTATTGCTCCTTGTGGAAGCTCTGGAGTATACCTAGTGAAGATACAGGTTCATCATGCATACTACTACATGTAGGTGGACCATCCTGAAGCTACCCTCTAGTCTATATACCGAGCCAACCCAGAAGTCTTGCTCAACTTGCTAAGATGCATGCACCTGCTGAGCAAGCCCCAGTGGGTATATAATAGGGCAGTTACTACAACCAACACCTCCGCCCTCAAGTGGCTGGCATGGGAAGTACCACTGCTCTTTTTGAGCATCAATCATTACGTACTGTGCATTAATTTATTCATGATGAAGGCTAGAGCATCTATTCGAAACGTCGAGAGAATACAATTTCAAGTTGATTATCGAGAAGGTTATTGTAATTAATTTATATTTTTATCTCTCGCCAGTCGGGTGTGGGCATTCCTCTGAGGGATAAGCGTCCCCAGTGGGTTCTCATACTGACTTAGCAAATCACCCAGAGAACCCTCAATGGTGTTGCACACCCTCTCTCCCAGCTCCCCGTGGAATCACAGTTGTAACCCTGAGAGGTCATGGTTGTGGGTGCAGCATAAAGGGAGTCATGGGTCCCAGTCCAGTTGCCCACCCGTTTTCTCTGAATAAAGGTCAGGGAGTTCAAAAACCCAGTTGCAGTGACTTTTATCCCTTGTACCAACCCACCACTTTTCCACCCTTTTGAAAGACTGACACTTAACAAAGTGCACAGATGCCTCTTCTATGTATCTTCGTAAACCTTGAGGAGACTGCACATTTATCTCTATCTTCTTAAAACCCTGATTGATCTTCTGTAAGTGTATCCAGGTGTCGCTCTATCTGCAAATCAAGCTGATTGACACTTGAGGAGAGTGCCCAATTGTCTCCCATCTTCTTAAAATCCTGATTGATCCTGTACCAGCATGCAGAGTTGTTTCCTGTCTAGTAACCACGCTAATTGATGCTCGAGGAGAGTGCCAAACTGTCTCCAAATGTTTTAAAATTGTGCTGATTGATGCTCAAGGAAAGCATCCAGCGGTCTCCTGCATACGGTATCTTCTTAAATATCAGAGCTGATTGATGCTTGAAGTCAGTCACCTTGTCTGTCTAGCCATGTTGGAAGTTAGCACCTGTCTGTCTAGCCATGTTGGAAGTCAGCCACCTGTCTATCTGTGTTGGAAGTCAGCCACCTGTCTATCTGTGTTGGAAGTCAGCCACCTGTCTATCTGTGTTGGAAGCCAGCACCTGTCTGTCTATCCGTGTTGAAAGCCAGCACCTGTCTGTCTATCTGTGTTGGAAGTCAGCCACCTGTCTATCTGTGTTGGAAGTCAGCACCTGTCTGTCTATCTGTGTTGGAAGTCAGCCACCTGTCTATCTGTGTTGGAAGTCAGCACCTGTCTATCTGTGTTGGAAGCCAGCACCTGTCTGTCTATCTGTGTTGGAAGTCAGCACCTGTCTATCTGTGTTGGAAGTCAGCCACCTGTCTATCTGTGTTGGAAGTCAGCCACCTGTCTATCTGTGTTGGAAGCCAGCACCTGTCTGTCTAGCCATGTTGGAAGTCAGCACCTGTCTGTCTATCTGTGTTGGAAGTCAGCCACCTGTCTATCTGTGTTGGAAGTCAGCCACCTGTCTATCTGTGTTGGAAGCCAGCACCTGTCTGTCTAGCCATGTTGGAAGTCAGCACCTGTCTGTCTATCTGTGTTGGAAGTCAGCACCTGTCTATCTGTGTTGGAAGCCAGCACCTGTCTGTCTATCTGTGTTGGAAGTCAGCCACCTGTCTATCTGTGTTGGAAGTCATTCACCTGTCTATCTGTGTTGGAAGTCAGCACCTGTCTGTCTATCTGTGTTGGAAGTCAGCCACCTGTCTATCTGTGTTGGAAGCCAGCACCTGTCTGTCTATCCGTGTTGAAAGCCAGCACCTGTCTGTCTATCTGTGTTGGAAGTCAGCCACCTGTCTATCTGTGTTGGAAGCCAGCACCTGTCTGTCTATCCGTGTTGAAAGCCAGCACCTGTCTGTCTATCTGTGTTGGAAGTCAGCCACCTGTCTGTCTATCTGTGTTGGAAGTCAGCACCTGTCTATCTGTGTTGGAAGCCAGCACCTGTCTGTCTATCTGTGTTGGAAGTCAGCCACCTGTCTATCTGTGTTGGAAGTCATTCACCTGTCTATCTGTGTTGGAAGTCAGCACCTGTCTGTCTATCTGTGTTGGAAGTCAGCCACCTGTCTATCTGTGTTGGAAGCCAGCACCTGTCTGTCTATCCGTGTTGAAAGCCAGCACCTGTCTGTCTATCTGTGTTGGAAGTCAGCCACCTGTCTGTCTATCTGTGTTGGAAGTCAGCACCTGTCTGTCTATCTGTGTTGGAAGTCAGCCACCTGTCTATCTGTGTTGGAAGCCAGCACCTGTCTGTCTATCCGTGTTGAAAGCCAGCACCTGTCTGTCTATCTGTGTTGGAAGTCAGCCACCTGTCTGTCTATCCGTGTTGAAAGCCAGCACCTGTCTGTCTATCTGTGTTGGAAGTCAGCCACCTGTCTATCTGTGTTGGAAGCCAGCACCTGTCTGTCTATCCGTGTTGAAAGCCAGCACCTGTCTGTCTATCTGTGTTGGAAGTCAGCCACCTGTCTGTCTATCTGTGTTGGAAGTCAGCACCTGTCTGTCTATCTGTGTTGGAAGTCAGCCACCTGTCTATCTGTGTTGGAAGCCAGCACCTGTCTGTCTATCCGTGTTGAAAGCCAGCACCTGTCTGTCTATCTGTGTTGGAAGTCAGCCACCTGTCTGTCTATCTGTGTTGGAAGTCAGCACCTGTCTGTCTAGCCATGTTGGAAGTCAGCACCTGTCTGTCTATCTGTGTTGGAAGTCAGCCACCTGTCTGTCTATCTGTGTTGGAAGTCAGCACCTGTCTGTCTATCTGTGTTGGAAGTCAGCCACCTGTCTATCTGTGTTGGAAGCCAGCACCTGTCTGTCTATCCGTGTTGAAAGCCAGCACCTGTCTGTCTAGCCATGTTGGAAGTCAGCACCTGTCTGTCTATCTGTGTTGGAAGTCAGCCACCTGTCTGTCTATCTGTGTTGGAAGTCAGCACCTGTCTGTCTATCTGTGTTGGAAGCCAGCACCTGTCTATCTGTGTTGGAAGCCAGCACCTGTCTGTCTAGCCATGTTAGAAGTCAGCCACCTGTCTGTCTATCTGTGTTGGAAGTCAGCAACTGTCGGCCTGTCCATGTTGGAAGTCAGCCACCTGTCTGTCTATCCGTGTTGAAAGCCAGCACTTGTCTGTCTATCCGTGTTGAAAGCCAGCACCTGTCTGTCTATCCGTGTTGAAAGCCAGCACCTGTCTGTCTATCCGTGTTGAAAGCCAGCCACCTGTCTATCTGTGTTGGAACTCAGCCACCTGTCTGTCTATCCGTGTTGAAAGCCAGCACCTGTCTGTCTATCTGTGTTGGAAGTCAGCCACCTGTCTATCTGTGTTGGAAGTCAGCCACCTGTCTGTCTCTGCATATTGGAAGTCAGCACCTGTCAGTCTAGAAATCTTAAGAGGTGCATTAAGAACATGAAAAAAGGGGGGGGGGAAAGAATAAAAAAAGCATTACCAAAAATGCACCCCTATTGGGGTGGTCCTTTTCAAAATGGCTGCCAAAATTTTTTTTTTTGGTGTTACCTGAATGATGTATTTTTATAGCTGTGTACCCTGAGGCAGGATGTTTGGTAGAATGACACTCTTCTGGTTATGTGGGTTGGTGGGTTATGTGGGTTGGTGGCAGGGGGTGGGGTGTCCAGTCAAATGATTACACTTTGCATGCACATCAAATATCTACCTGACGCAGATGTGTTTGTTTTCAAACTAATGTTATAAGTACTACCAACCCAAGAACTAATGTTATAAGTACTACTAACACAAGAACTAATGTTATAAGTACTACCAACCCAAGAACTAATGTTATTACCAACCCAATAACTAATGTTCTAAGTAGTACCAATCCCAAGCCCAAATTCTGTCAGGTTTGCTTATTTTAAATATTATACTAACTCCTCTTGTGTATCACAGGTGCGGAGAAGGGGTAGCTTGGTAGGAAGAAGGCAGAGGGCAGGGTGGAGGGGAGGGGAGGAGAGGTGGAGAGGACTAATGGCCACTGTTCAGAATGATATGCCAATATCTAGAAATGCCATTATTCATCCGATCAGAGATGGCTTATGGCTCTGGAGACATTCGCTTGTGTCATGAATTTTCTGCCATCACAGGCCTGCTGCTAACACAAGACCCCTGATTGCTGCTGCCATCACAAGACCCCTGATTGCTGCTGCCATCACAAGACCCCTGATTGCTACTGCTATCACAAGACCCTGATTGCTGCTGCCATCACAAGACCCCCATTTGGTGCAGCTATCACAGGACCCCTGCTATCACAAGACCCCTGATTGCTGCTGCTATCACAAGACCCCTGATTGCTGATGCTATCACAAGACCACTGACTGCTGCTGCCATCACAAGACCCCTGATTGCTGCTGCCATCACAAGACCCCTGACTGCTGCTGCTATCACAAGACCCCTGATTGCTGCTGCCATCACAAGACCCCTGATTGCTGCTGCCATCACAAGACCCCTGATTGCTGCTGCCATCACAAGAACCCTGATTGCTGCTGCCATCACAAGACCCCTGATTGCTGCTGCCATCACAAGACCCCTGATTGCTGTTGCCATCACAAGACCCCTGATTGCTGCTGCCATCACAAGACCCCTGATTGCTGCTGCCATCACAAGACCCCTGATTGCTGCTGCCATCACAAGACCCCTGATTGCTGCTGCCATCACAAGACCCATGATTGCTGCTGCCATCACAAGACCCCTGATTGCTGCTGCCATCACAAGAACCCCATTAGCTGCTGCTGCAACAATCCTTCACTGCTCAATGAAGAGTAAGTAACAGATACCATCCTTAAAAAATACTTGGATAAAGCTACTGCATGGAATCAAAGATATGAAAATGATGCAGGTTATACATCAAACTTCTTCTCAAAGCATAGTGACTGCCGACATTGCAGAATCCGATGTAGGAGTTGCAAAACTTGCAAAACTTGAAGTCACACTGGCAGCTGCCATGGCTTCTGCTCAGTCGCTGGGTACACCAGAATGGATAAAGAAATGTTCCCTACTAGCAGAACATAATCAGCTGGGCATACATACAGTAGAGGTCAAAAAAACATGCCGGTTGCATATATTTTGAACGCACGTAGATACTTACCATTTCCAACCATTACTAAAATGAACAACCAATGCTATCAAATGCAAATAAACGGTTAACGTTTCCACGACTTTTGCGCAGTGGCGCTGACTAAAAGGTCAGCGCATCTCCGAAAAGGTCACCAAAGTGCACGAGATTTCTGGCTCGTGGAAGTTATTTTTTTAGCTGCTGGGACTCGTCTTTTCTTCGAGCTTTTGAAAGGATAGATCATCTTTGTTTGACAGCTCCTGTTCTACTAACATAAGTTGTTTGAAAAGATATCTGGTTGCCCACGGTGAAAAACAGTGAGTAGATTCTGTGTACAATTGTGATATAAGTCGAGACCTCTTTTCAGCTAGTAGCTAGGCCTTCACAGTTTGTAAGTGATAGTTTCTGTGCTACAGCATTTGCAAGTTTCTGTTTCTTAAGAAAGGCTTAGCAAAACTTAGATAGCCTTTATGTGCAAGCCTTAAAAGCTACATAACATTCTCTCAATATATAAAGTGTCGAGGTTTGTAAGTCATAGCTTCTCTACTGTAGCATTTGCAAGTTTGTGTTTCATAAGAAAGGCTTAGCAAAACCTAGATCGCTTTTGTCTGCAAGCGCCTTTAGCTACATAACATGCTCTCAATGTATAAAGTGTCGAGGTTTGTAAGTCATAGCTTCTCTACTGTAGCATTTGCAAGTTTGTGTTTCATAAGAAAGGCTTAGCAAAACCTAGATAGCTTTTGTCTGCAAGCCTTTAGCTACATAACATGCTCTCAATGTATCAAGTGTCGATAGTTAAAACTTTATCTTGACTAGTGGATATATATCACCATTCTCTAACTGGTATTATTGCAGCATAGAGTTAGTTTAGATTTTTATAGAAGAGGAAGTTAGTGGGACAGGAGAAATGTAGTTATTTGAACATGCTGGCAACAAATAAAAAGTAGGTATGATTTTGGTGATACCACAGTAACCCCCTAGTTCCCTTCCAAGATCTCCACTAACATGTGTCCAAAATTTTCCAGCTGTCTAGCCACATTCCATCAATCTGTTGACACGTTCTTATTTGGAGATGGATAAAAAAGTGTTATGCATTAATAATGAATAATGCTATTGCACAATGTGATTGTGTATTTGTTTCTTCTCTTTGGCATATATAATAGAATGTTCTTTGTTGGAGAAGAACCAGCACACCATGTGCCACTTCTGGAGAACAGGTTGGCTCTGGTAACTCCCCTAGTGCTTCATCCTTCTCCAGTTTGTCTGCAACGTTCAATGAAGTTGGCATCCCATTGCCCCTACATTTACCTTAGTGCCAGGCTACCTCCTTTCGGACTATTGATTTAAGGTGGTCACTCAAAAGTGGGAATATTACCATTAATTCTGAACATTTTTCTCTATCCAGAGGATTTTCTTTGTACAACAAAGAACACAACATTTGAATTGAAACATCATTTTATAATTATATAGTTATCAGGTTGAAGAGAGCAGCAATTAGAAATAAATATATATATATATTAAAATTAAAAAATTAAACAAAAGAAAGCTTCTGATGCTCTCATCTGTAATTCGGGTAGGAGGACTAGGATTAGTTCCAGAACCTTCATTCTTCCCACCTAAAGTAGTGCAAGTCCCTTGCTACGTATGAGCGTCGGTCTCAGCAAGAGCACAGCAGTTGTAGTCGAGCATCTGTCTTCTACCTGAAGCACTTTCATTCTATTATCGAGCATACATGTAGGTCTCTGCACCTCCTGCTTGCTATCTGCATTTATAGCAAGAAAGGTGCAGAGACCTACGCTTGACTGTGGAACAAAAGTGCTTCAGGTAGGAGACGGACTCACGACTGCACTGCTTCTTGATGGGTAATGCTCGACTGAAGTACGGAGCAGGAGGCTTAGACTAGCCTGCAATATTTCAGGTGGGAAGAGTGAAGGTTCTGGAACGAAGAGAACACTTGAAAAACTCCCACTACGCAACTGAGGCTTACTAGCGCAATGACACTTCTTTTTTAATTGCGAAGCGCTTGCGCTTCAGCACCGCTAAACGGATAGTTTATTCATTTGCTACCATTGGTTTCCGTTGAGCTGTCTAGTGTTTACGGAGTGAGTTTATTTGCATTCACGGTATGCATTTTTTAACTTTGTACACAATGCAACTGGCATTTTTTTTTTGCTTTTACTGTAAATATGTGACCACCTGTGATAGAGAAAGGATAGTGAGTACATCTGATATTAGAAAGGTACAATTTGCCACCATCTTTGCAATCTGCCTCATGGGATACGAGGCAAGAAGGACAACAACCAGTACTTCATCTCACCATGGATACCACTAATACAGTACATGTACATCCAAAAGTGCTGACGAAGAGACTGTCATCCCATGCGAAGGCAAAGATGGAATTAACCCTTTATTTGGCAGAAAGATCTTTGCAAGGGGACATGAACAATTTCAAAACATGGCTGCTGCTACGTGGCTGTTACTACACAAAATGGCTGTTGCTACGTGGCTGTTGCTACGTGGCTGTTGCTGTTGCTACATGGCTGTTGCAAAATGGCTGTTGCAAAATGGCTGTTGCTACGTGGCTGTTGCTACATGGCTGTTGCTACGTGGCTGTTGCTACATGGCTGTTGCTACATGTACATGGCTGTTGCTACGTGGCTGTTGCAAAATGGCTGTTGCTACATGGCTGTTGCTACTACATGGCTGTTGCTACTGTACATGGCTGTTGCTACGTGGCTGTTGCTACACGGCTGTTGCTACACTGCTGTTGCATGAGGAGGCAACTGCAAAGCATCTCAGAAGTATAAGTAAGCCACCTTGAGAAGGAGAAGCAGACAGAAAGCTGTCGCTACATGCCATTGATGCAACACCCTTGAGGTCACCAGGATATGCATCTATTCCACAGACATGGATGTTTTTCTACTTGCTCTGAGGAAGTTGCCAGAACTACACAAGGAACACATCATTCGTAGCTGGGATGAAACAGAGAGAGAACAAAGGGACATCCAAGGTCAAGGTTTATGGTTACAATTCTTGTTCTTGGAAAACAGCTTCTCTTCCTGCATTCCACGCACAGGGTGGGTGGAGCCAACATTCCACACACAGGGTGGAGCCAACATTCCACGCACAGGGTGGAGCCAACATTCCACGCACAGGGTGGAGCCAACATTCCACGCACAGGGTGGAGCCAACAACACTTTGGAAGGCAAGGAAAAGGCTTCATCTTGGAAGATTCTGCAGGATGCAGGTGAGGAAATAATACATCAAAGAGCAATGGCAGATCTGGGCACTGGTAAAACACCAGGTGAAGAGGTGACACACCAGGTGAAGAGTGGCACACCAGGTGAAGAGGTGACACACCAGGTGAAGAGGTCACACACCAGGTGAAGAGGTGACACACTAGGTGAAGAGGTGACACACCTTGTGAAGAGGTCACACACCTTGTGAAGAGGTGACACACCAGGTGAAGAGGTGACACACTAGGTGAAGAGGTGACACACCTTGTGAAGAGGTGACACACCAGGTGAAGAGGTGACACACCAGGTGAAGAGGTGACACACCAGGTGAAGAGGTGACACACCAGGTGAAGAGTGGCACACCAGGTGAAGAGGTGACACACCAGGTGAAGAGGTCACACACCAGGTGAAGAGGTGACACACTAGGTGAAGAGGTGACACACCTTGTGAAGAGGTCACACACCTTGTGAAGAGGTGACACACCAGGTGAAGAGGTGACACACTAGGTGAAGAGGTGACACACCTTGTGAAGAGGTGACACACCAGGTGAAGAGGTGACACACCAGGTGAAGA
Organism: Cladorhizidae sp. MBARI D1340-BT2; assembly: GCA_028752905.1. Lineage (NCBI taxonomy): Eukaryota > Metazoa > Porifera > Demospongiae > Poecilosclerida > Cladorhizidae > Cladorhizidae sp. MBARI D1340-BT2. The sequence goes on along the minus strand of JAQNBH010000012.1, from coordinate 18,740,653 downwards.
GGTGACACACCAGGTGAAGAGGTGACACACCAGGTGAAGAGGTCAAACACCAGGTGAAGAGGTGACACACCATGTGAAGAGGTCAAACACCAGGTGAAGAGATGACACACCTGGTGAAGAGGTGGCACACTATGTGAAGAGGTGACACACCAGGTGAAGAGGTGACACACCAGGTGAAGAGGTGGCACACCGGGTGAGAGGTGACACACCAGGTGAAGAGGTGACACACCAGGTGAAGAGTGGCACACCAGGTGAAGAGGTGACACACCAGGTGAAGAGGTGACACACCAGGTGAAGAAGTGACACACCAGGTGAAGAGGTGACACACCAGGTGAAGAGGTGACACACAAGTTGAAGAGGTGACACACCAGGTGAAGAGGTGACACACCAGGTGAAGAGGTGACACACCAGGTGAAGAGGTGACACACAAGTTGAAGAGGTGACACACCAGGTGAAGAGGTGACACACCAGGTGAAGAGGTGGCACACCGGGTGAGAGGTGAAACACCTGGTGAAGAGGTGGCACACCGGGTGAGAGGTGACACACAAGTTGAAGAGGTGACACACAAGGTGAAGAGGTGACACACCAGGTTAAAAGGCGAGACAGTTGCATTATTAATATTTTTTTAACTTATGGTTACCACTTTAGAGCTCCGTATATTCTGTAAACTTCATGGTATGGACTTGATATATAGCTCAAAAGATAGGTCTCTCTGTGTGCCCCCTTTTGATACTTTTCATAGGTATAACTATAGGCAAGTTACTAGACATAAAGTGGAGGGACCTCAAAATCCTGAATGCCCGAAACCTCCACATAAATATCTCCAGATTGCAAAGTGCTAAAGATTTGAAATTAGTACGAGTGGCTAGAGGAAGCCCTACTGTATGCAATGAGTGTTTTCACAATGAGTGTTTTCATTAGGCGTTAAAATTTAAGTACGCGGTCAAGCGCGTGAGTGGAAAATGAGTTTTATGGATTATTAACGAAATTCATTTTCCACCCGCGCTCATGACCATGTACTTACATTTTAACGCCTAATGAAAACACTCATTGCATAGAGTAGGGTTTCCTCTAGCCAATGGTACTAATTTCATCTTTAGCACTTTGCAATCTGGATATATTTATGTGGAGGTTTCAGGAATTCAGGTTTTTTAGGGTCCCTCCACTTGTACATGTAGCTCCTGTAACTTGGCTATAGTTATACTTATGAAAAATATTTTAGTATCAACAGCGAGCACAAAGAGAGACCCATCTTTTGAGCTAGATATCAAGTCCATAACATGAAGTTTACGGAATCTATGGAGTTATAAAGTGGTAACGATACAAAAAAAAAAGCATGTGGGTGATCCCCCCCCCCCCCCCCCCCCCCAAAAAAAATGCAACAAGAGGTGACACACCAGGTGAAGAGGTGACACACCAGGTGAAGAGTGGCACACCAGGTGAAGAGGTGAAACACCAGGTGAAGAGGTGACACACCAGGTGAAGAGGTGACACACCAGGTGAAGAGGTGACACACCAGGTGAAGAGGTGACACACCAGGTGAAGAGGTGGCACACCAGGTGAAGAGGTGACACACCATGTGAAGAGTGGCACACCAGGTGAAGAGGTGACACACCAGGTGAAGAGGTGGCACACCAGGTGAAGAGGTGACACACCAGGTGAAGAGTTGACACACCAGGTGAAGAGTTGACACACCAGGTGAAGAGGTGACACACCAGGTGAAGAGGTGAAACACCAGGTGAAGAGTGGCACACCCGGTGAAGAGGTGACACACCATGTGAAGAATGGCACACCAGGTGAAGAGGTGACACACCAGGTGAAGAGGTGAAACACCAGGTGAAGAGGTGACACACCAGGTGAAGAGGTGAAACACAGGGTGAAGAGGTGACACACCAGGTGAAGAGGTGAAACACCAGGTGAAGAGGTGATACACCAGGTGAAGAGGTGACACACTAGGTGAAGAGGTGACACACCAGGTGAAGAGGTGACACACCAGGTGAAGAGGTGACACACCATGTGAAGAGGTGACACACCAGGTGAAGAGGTGACACACCATGTGAAGAATGGCACACCAGGTGAAGAGGTGACACACCAGGTGAAGAGGTGACACACCAGGTGAAGAGGTGACACACCAGGTGAAGAGGTGAAACACAGGGTGAAGAGGTGACACACCAGGAAGAGGTGACACACTAGGTGAAGAGTGGCACACCAGGTGAAGAGGTGACACACCAGGTGAAGAGTGGCACACCCGGTGAAGAGGTGACACACCAGGTGAAGAGGTGACACACCAGGTGAAGAGGTGAAACACAGGGTGAAGAGGTGACACACTACTAGGGCTAGGGCTAGGGCTAGGGCTAGGGGTGAAGAGGTGACACACCAGGTGAAGAGGTGACACACCTTGTGAAGAGGTGACACACCAGGTGAAGAGGTGAAACACAGGGTGAAGAGGTGACACACTAGGTGAAGAGGTGACACACCAGGTGAAGAGGTGACACACCAGGTGAAGAGGTGACACACCAGGTGAAGAGTGGCACACCAGGTGAAGAGGTGACACACCAGGTGAAGAGTGGCACACCAGGTGAAGAGGTGACACACCAGGTGAAGAGGTGACACACCAGGTGAAGAGGTGACACACCAGGTGAAGAGGTGAAACACCAGGTGAAGAGTGGCACACCCGGTGAAGAGGTGACACACCAGGTGAAGAGGTGACACACGGTGAAGAGTGGCACACCCGGTGAAGAGGTGACACACTAGGTGAAGAGGTGACACACCAGGTGAAGAGGTGACACACCAGGTGAAGAGGTGACACACCATGTGAAGAGGTGACACACCAGGTGAAGAGGTAACACACCAGGTGAAGAGAAACACCAGGTGAAGAGGTGACACACCAGGTGAAGAGGTGACACACTAGGTGAAGAGAAACACCAGGTGAAGAGGTGACACACCTGGTGAAGAGGTGGCACACCGGGTGAGAGGTGACACACCAGGTGAAGAGGTGACACACAAGTTGAAGAGGTGGCACACCGGGTGAGAGGTGACACACCAGGTGAAGAGGTGACACACAAGTTGAAGAGGTGACACACCAGTTTAAAAGGCGAGACAGTTGCATTATTAATATTTTTTTACTTATGGTTACCACTTTAGAGCTCCGTATATTCTGTAAACTTCATCTGTAAACTTCATGGGTATGGACTTGATATATAGCTCAAAAGATAGGTCTCTCTGTGTGCCCCCTTTTTATACTTTTCATAGGTATAACTATAGGCAAGTTACTAGACCTAAAGTAGAGGGACCTCAAAAACCTGAATACCTGAAACCTCCACATAAATATCTCCAGATTGCAAAGTGCTAAAGATTTGATGAATTAGTACGAGTGGCTAGAGGAAGCCCTACTCTATGCAATGAGTGTTTTCATTAGGCGTTAAAATTTAAGTACGCGGTCAAGCGCGTGAGTGGAAAATGAGTTTTATGGATTATTAACGAAATTCATTTTCCACCCGCGCTCATGACCATGTACTTACATTTTAACGCCTAAGGAAAACACTCATTGCATAGAGTAGGGCCTCCTCTAGCCACTGGTACTAATTTCATCTTTAGCACTTTGCAATCTGGATATATTTATGTGGAGGTTTCAAGAATTTAGGGTCCCTCCACTTGTACATGTAGCTCCCGTAACTTGGCTATAGTTATACTTATGAAAAATATTTTAGTATCAACAGAGAGCACAAAGAGAGACCCATCTTTTGAGCTAGATATCAAGTCCATAACATGAAGTTTACGGAATCTATGGAGTTATAAGGTGGTAACGATACAAAAAAAAAAGCATGTGGGTGATCCCCCCCCCCCCCCCAAAAATGCAACAAGAGGTGACACACCAGGTGAAGAGGTGACACACCAGGTGAAGAGGTGACACACCAGGTGAAGAGTGGCACACCAGGTGAAGAGTGGCACACCAGGTGAAGAGGTGACACACCAGGTGAAGAGGTGACACACCAGGTGAAGAGGTGACACACCAGGTGAAGAGGTGACACACCAGGTGAAGAGTGGCACACCAGGTGAAGAGGTGAAACACCAGGTGAAGAGGTGACACACCAGGTGAAGAGTGGCACACCAGGTGAAGAGGTGGAACACCAGGTGAAGAGGTCACACACCAGGTGAAAAGTGGCACACCAGGTGAAGAGGTGACACATCAGGTGAAGAGTGGCACACCAGGTGAAGAGGTGAAACACCAGGTGAAAAGTGGCACATCAGGTGAAGAATGGCACATCAGGTGAAGAGGTGACACACCAGGTGAAGAGGTGACACACCAGGTGAAGAGGTCACACACCAGGTGAAGAGGTGAAACACTAGGTGAAGAGGTGACACACCAGGTGAAGAGTGACACACCAGGTGAAGAGGTGAAACACCAGGTGAAGAGGTGACACACCAGATGAAGAGGAGACACACCAGGTGAAGAGGTGAAACACATGGTGAAGAGGTGACACACCAGGTGAAGAGGAAACACACCAGGTGAAGAGGTGACACACCAGGTGAAGAGGTGACACACCAGGTGAAGAGGTGAAACACCAGGTGAAGAGGTGACACACCAGGTGAAGAGGTGACACACCAGGTGAAGAGGTGACACACCAGGTGAAGAATGGCACACCAGGTGAAGAAGTGACACACCATGTGAAGAGGTCAAACACCAGGTGAAGAGGTGACACACCAGGTGAAGAATGGCACACCAGGTGAAGAAGTGACACACCATGTGAAGAGGTCAAACACCAGGTGAAGAGGTGACACACCAGGTGAAGAGGTGACACACCAGGTGAAGAGGTGACACACCAGGTGAAGAGGTGACACACAAGGTGAAGAGGTGACACACCAGGTGAAGAGGTGATACACCAGGTGAAGAGGTGAAACACCAGGTGAAGAGGTGACACACCAGGTGAAGAGGTGAAACACCAGGTGAAGAGGTGACACACAAGGTGAAGAGTGGCACACCAGGTGAAGAGGTGACACACCAGGTGAAGAGGTGACACACCAGGTGAAGAGGTGACACACCAGGTGAAGAGGTGACACACAAGGTGAAGAGGTGACACACCAGGTGAAGAGGTGATACACCAGGTGAAGAGGTGAAACACCAGGTGAAGAGGTGACACACCAGGTGAAGAGGTGAAACACCAGGTGAAGAGGTGACACACAAGGTGAAGAGGTGACACACCAGGTGAAGAGGTGATACACCAGGTGAAGAGGTGAAACACCAGGTGAAGAGGTGACACACCAGGTGAAGAGGTGAAACACCAGGTGAAGAGGTGACACACCAGGTGAAGAGGTGACACACCCGGTGAAGAGGTGACACACCAGGTGAAGAGGCGACACACTAGGTGAAGAGGTGACACACCAGGTGAAGAGGTGAGGAGACATTGCCGGAATTGAGAAATTTGTCTGCCATTTGTACATGTCCAAAACAAAGATATCCAAAGTTGAGGATTTGAGATGGTGGCTATTAATGGAAAGAAAGGCCTGAGAGACTGCCACCAGCAGAGATTGCACCGCATGATGCCATTTTGTAATCACACTACCAAATGGTGGCTTGGAACAATGACAGGATGGCCAACCCTGCTCTGCATACCATCTCCAGGAAATAATTGTTGGAACATGACGGGGTATGTAGCAAGTCCCCGAGGCTGTGCTTCATTTCCAACACCTGAGGCTGTGCTTCATTTCCAGCACCTGAGGCTGTGCTTCATTTCCAGCACCTGAGGCTGTACTTCATTTCCAACACCTGAGGCTGTGCTTCATTTTCAGCACCTGAGGCTGTGCTTCATTTCCAGGACCTGAGGCTGTGCTTCATTTCCAGCACCTGAGTCTGTGCTTTGTAGGCTTAGCTAGCATTGCTGGCCTTCTCCAGGGAAATAGTGAAGCTCCTCACCTTATGTGCCCCTTCACTGTCTCCCTGAACAATGCCCCAGAACATGCTAACTACATGTAGTTTATTTAAGCCCCTCACCTAATGTGTCACATCACTAAGGCCAGAGCATGTTGCCAAAGAATTGATAGAAATTGTCATAGGAATGAACATGTACGTACATGTTCATTCCTATGTACATGTACGCACATGTACATGTGCTGCAGGCTATGGATTCACAGGCAGTGTTTACTCTGGTGGAGACAAACAGACAGCTATGATGAAGACTAATCCTGCCAGTGGGCCTATGGATATATGTACTCTCACACACTTGCACCAGTGAAGACACACATGCAGTGTCTCATTTGATCTATTTATGGCAAGTCCTTCATAACTGGCTTTTGTTCTTTGGCTTTTGTTACCAACACACTTCTGGCACAGAGAGACAGGTCACATGTAAGTGCCAGCCTGGATCACGACATCTCTGCTGTACCTTGGACTATGACATCACTTCCTCACCTTAAAAGATGAGGATGCAGAAATGAACAGTCCAAACCAGAGCAGAATTTCTCCGAGGTAGTTAGGGTGTCGGCTCACACTCCAAAGCCCGTGACTGATCCACTTATTCCTGAAGTGAGAAGCTAGCATCATTATAGAGACAACTGGCATCATTATAGAGACAACTAGCATCATTATAGAGACGACTAGCATCATTATAGAGACAAATAGCATCATTATAGAGATAACTAGCATCATTATAGAGACAACTAGCATCATTATAGAGGCAACTAGCATCATTATAGAGACGACTAGCATCAGTATAGGGTTCTTCTTGATAGTATACATACATACATAGGCAAAAATCCTACATGTACATTACATTACATCGTCATAACGACATCATGAGCACTATTTGATTACATCATCATGAGCTTGCATTGCTCTAGCCATTGCCTTAGCCCTATCCCTTGCAACTGCCTCAGACCTGCCATTGCCCTGACCAACCTTAGCCATTGCCCTGAACAACCCTAGCCATTGCACTGACCAACCTTAGCCATTGCCCTGAACAACCCTAGCCATTGCACTGACCAACCTTAGCCATTGCCCTGAACAACCCTAGCCATTGCCCTGGCCAACCTTAGCCATTGCCCTGACCAACTTTAGCCATTGCCCTGAACAACCCTAGACATTGCCCTGACCAATCCTAGCATTGCCCTGAACAATCTTAGCCATTGCACTGACCAACCTTAGCCATTGCCCTGAACAACCCTATTGCACTGACCAACCTCAGCCATTGTCCTGAACAACCCTAGCCATTGCACTGACCAACCTTAGCCATTGCCCTGAACAACCCTAGCCATTGCACTGACCAACCTCAGCCATTGCCCTGAACAACCTTAGCCATTGCACTGACCAACCTTAGCCATTGCCCTGAACAACCCTAGCCATTGCATTGACCAACCTTAGCCATTGCCCTGACCAACTTTAGCCATTGCCCTGAACAACCCTAGCATTGCCCTGACCAACCTCAGCCATTGCCCTGAACAACCTTAGCCATTGCCCTGACCAACCTTAGCCATTACCCTAGCAACTGCCTAGATCCAAATCCTAGCCACTGCACTGATTGATGAAGTCCTAATCCAATACTAATCCGTACAATGACATCATGATGATGTAATGCCAGGAGAATGACATGGGGGATTCCCTCAATTCTATACGTTTTATTGGCTCCATCATCAACTTACGTATGTGTAGACCAACAAATGCATTGTACTGTAGGTAAACTTTATGGTCTTGGAGGAATGGGGGAGGTGAGAAGTTAGCCTGTGTTGTCTGATGGTATAGATGTATACAGTACATACATGTACATGTACATGTACGTGCATTTGTATGCATGTTGAGCATTTGTATTGTTCAAAAGAACAGTGAACTCTGCACTATGTATGTCCATTAGAGTCTGAAAGTTGCTGCAAAAGACAACGGGAATTTTTTTAAAGTAGTTTAGTGGCCTTCACAACAAGTGACTCCTCACTCCAACAAGCTAGATCTGCAAGAAGATTCTGCTTTAATTAGAGACAATCATATGAAGTCACATACGCTTTAAGTGCACACTTTAAATACATCCCAAACAAAACACATGAAAGCCGATGACACACTGCAGACAATGATGACTACTCTTGGAGTCCCACTGCAGACAATGATGACTACTCTTGGAGTCCCACTAAAGACAATGATGACTACTCTTGGAGTCCCACTGCAGACAATGATGACTACTCTTGGAGTCCCACTAAAGACAATGATGACTACTCATGGAGTCACACTGCAGACAATGATGACTACTCTTGGAGTCCCACTGCAGACAATGATGACTACTATTGGAGTCACACTACAGACAAAGATGACTACTCTTGGAGTCCCACTGCAGACAATGATGACTACTCTTGAAGTCCCACTGCAGACAATGATGACTACTATTGGAGTCACACTACAGACAAAGATGACTACTCTTGGAGTCCCACTAAAGACAATGATGACTACTCATGGAGTCACACTGCAGACAATGATGACTACTCTTGAAGTCCCACTGCAGACAATGATGACTACTCTTGAAGTCCCACTGCAGACAATGATGACTACTCTTGGAGTCACACTGCAGACAATGATGACTACTATTGGAGTCCCACTGCAGACAATGATGACTACTCTTGAAGTCCCACTGCAGACAAAGATGACTACTCTTGGAGTCCCACTAAAGACAATGATGACTACTCTTGAAGTCCCACTGCAGACAATGATGACTACTATTGGAGTCCCACTGCAGACAATGATGACTACTCTTGGAGTCCCACTAAAGACAATGATGACTACTCTTGAAGTCCCACTGCAGACAATGATGACTACTCTTGGAGTCACACTGCAGACAATGATGACTACTCTTGAAGTCCCACTGCAGACAATGATGACTACTCTTGGAGTCTCACTGCAGACAATGATGACTACTCTTGAAGTCCCACTGCAGACAATGATGACTACTCTTGGAGTCCCACTGCAGACAATGATGACTACTCTTGAAGTCACACTGCAGACAATGATGACTACTATTGGAGTCCCACTGCAGACAATGATGACTACTCTTGGAGTCCCACTGCAGACAATGATGACTACTCTTGGAGTCCCACTGCAGACAATGATGACTACTCTTGAAGTCCCACTGCAGACAAAGATGACTACTCTTGGAGTCCCACTAAAGACAATGATGACTACTCTTGGTATAAACCAGTTATGGTTTGAGACAATAATAAAAATAATTATTTTTTAAAATCATCCAAGTATTCCTGCTGAGAGAGGAAGGAGGGGTTTTCTGTGGGTGACATCATAACTTCAAAAACATATTTGAAACTGATAGTATTGCAGGCATGATATGGAACTTCCTTTTCTTTTAGTGGAGCCTGAATGAGATGGTGCAGCTACAACGAAGTTGGCAAGGTACTAACCTTCTTGCCTTCTCCCTCCAGCTTTGACCCTAGTTCATGACAGCTTTTGCAAAATGTCAGTTGCATAGAGCTGAATTGGTTTGTGTCCATTGTTCTCTGGTTCTTTTGACCTTGTCAACTACTTATTCCTCAGCTAGGCTTCTTGGGAACTTGAGCAATCCTATCTTGGGAGCTCTCAAACACTTACCTTCCATTGTTTCAACTCGCGTTCACCTCGCAATTCAAACGAACCAAGGTAAGTTGGATGCTGGCAATGATACACAATAAGTCCTGAAATTGCCAGGGGGAATATTTGAATCCCTCCCCCCTGAATACTAATCAACTTCACGTTTTTTACATTTGAACTCTTATCAACTCTTATCATAGAGCAGGCCTGACTGCAAATGTACTCCACATAATCTGGTCCATTAGCCAAGCCATGTGCAACACCGATCGCAAAGAGAGGTTTAAATTCATCCACCGTCTCCTGCCATACCCACGAACCACCACATTGGAATTTGTCCCTTCCTTTCTCGTCTTCCTTCACTCACTCTTGTGCCTTTTTCTCGTGTTCCTTCTACTTCCTGCCTTTCTTGGCCATCTTTTCTCTGTTTCCCCTAAGATGCAATGAAGGGTCTATTGGAGGAGCTTTCCAACTGGCGTCCATAGTCTACTAGGGGAGGTGTTGTAATGAGATTCTTAGGTAATAATCCCACACACTCAAGACACAATGTGCACAAAGTTCTATTTTGAGGAGGGCCACCATGGACCGAGCTCATGAATGGAGAGCAGCTTTCTATTGTTGCAGAGATGGAAGCTTGTGGTGACGTATGTACCAGCTGCAAGCTGCCAATTTTGCTGTAAGTCTCGAGGAGGAGCCTAGCAGGGAACCCTGCGATCACCAACACATGAGTGGTACAATTTGGCAAGGTCAGACAAAGGTCATTAGATTATCAGCTCAGAGATTTGTTTGACTAACTATACTGACAACCCCCTACAAACCCCTACAGTATACTGACAACCCCCTATAGTATGCTGACAAACCACTTTAAGTAAAGATACAGCACTGCGAGTTGGAACTTGACAACGTAGCTAAGAGACAGGGCAAGGTCGGACAGAGGTCACTTTTTTAGCAAGTTAAGTGTACTGACTGAGCGCAATTGCTTGTTGATGAACACAGAGAGCTTGTACTCGACAACGTATGTAGTAGGAGAAATGGCCCTGCTTGTAGCCGTATTTCACTCCACCAGACATCCCTTTGAAAGTTGACTGGCAAGGTGGTCTATTGGTTGTGGTCCATCATGGGATATCTCGGGACGTCCGAAGCTTGCAATTATTGCCCACCTAATCCTGGTGCTAGCCAGTTCGAGGTGGGCAAGAACTTTGAAGTTTAGGTCGTCCATAGTTGATCGGAGGATTGTCCATGCACGATTGGGCATGTGTGACTAAGACACGTCTAAAAGAGTGCCTATAGTAGCCGAGTTCCATATAGGATTGTTGGGGGAGGCAGAGAGAATGTTATCCTTCCCATGAATGAGACGTGGGCTTCTTCTTTAATTAAGCATGTCTCTTTCTAAGGAGATCTGTGGGATGCTCGCCCAGAGAGGCAGGGGGAGGGGGAGGGAGGGGGAGAAGGAAAAACAAAACAATGTCAACTGAGAGTTCATTGAGAATTATTACTGCAGGAATTACTACTACTACTAATATTACTACTACTACTACTATTACTAATACTACTACTATACTACTACTACTAATACTACTACTATACTACTACTACTATACTATGCTACTACTATAGTTTTACTACTACTACTACTACAATACTACTATTCCTGCTACTATACTACTATACTACAATATATATATACTACTATACTATTACTACTACTATTGCTATACTAGTCTACTACTACTAATAATAATACTACTATATTAAACTACTACTACTACTCCTACTATACAATTACAATCTCTGAGCTAAGAGTTACATGTGACCGCCATTATTTGATCATTATAAAGGGTAATGAAGTCTAGGAGATGCAGGCCAAAGAACATGGAATTTCAATGGCATTCAGTTTTGGGTGTGGCTTGGTAACCATGACAACCTACACAGATTATCCTGGTTTGAATAGGAAATCTAGTGCTGCGGGAGCACGTGCAGCAGCTGCATACACACACAAGATGGAGTCAGTTTGCTCGAGTTACCCAAGAAGCCTACATAGCTGAGGAATAAGTAGTTGACAAGCTCAAAAGAAACGGAGAACAGTGGACACAAAGCTGCAGCCATTTTGAAGAAGCTGTCATGAACTAAGGTCAAAGCCAGAAGGGGAAGGCAAGAAGGTTAGTGCCATGCCAACTTGGTTGCAGCTGCACCATCTCATTCAGGCTCCACCAAAAAGAAAGAGAATATATATAATGCCTATAATGCACACGAGTTTCAAATATGTTTTTGATGTTATGATGTCACCGACAGAAAACCTCTCCTTCCTTTGTCCGTGGCTAACACCTGCTAGGTCTTCCGCCAGGGAGCAGCCACCATGGAGATGTCCTTAATTCGTGTCACACGAGGATGCTAAAGGAGGCAGGGCAAGCTGTTAGATGACAACTTGGCACACTCTACGAGAATTTCCATTCACGATCCATGGCACTTACCACCCACTTTTAACTTGCATGAAATGCTTGACATTCTCAAGCAAATCAGAGACAGAGGGGGGAGGGGGGGAGTGGAATGGCATGCACTTGAACATAATTAGCCACCATTTAATCCTAAGGAACAATAGCACACTCGTGAGTTAACTTTGAGTAGCATTGAGTCCCAAATTCAGTGCCCCTGTAGGGGTTCAAATTCACACCACTGACTAACTGTGCCATTCCAGAGTTGTACATGTCTATATACCAACCATTACTTTCCTATTGCCTGGAATACCAACATGAACTCTCTTTTTTAATTTTTTTAAATGGATTTTTTAAACCCATCCCACACATCTTCCCCTCCCCGACAGGAACAATTGAGTAGAAGTTCCCCTTCTCTTATTCCCATTAGATCTGAAACCCTTTAGATCCTGTACATCACCTGAATTCTTTCCGGTAGTAAAATGTCATACGGGTGATAATTAGCCAAACAGAACAATCCCCCCCCCCCCTCCCTGACAGGAACCATTGAGTAGAAGTTTCCCTTCTCTTATTCCTATTATTTGAAGGATCTGAAACCCTTTAGACGCTAGTTACTATAGAAACAATCAGCATACACACATGTACATAACCTGAATTCCTTCCAGTAGTAAAATGTCATACATAGGTGGTAATTCACAGTTATTAGCTAATCAGAACACAATTTCAGCCACTGCTATCTGTACAGCACCAGGGACACTGCTACCTGTACAACACCAGGGACACTGCTATCTGTACAGCACCAGGGACACTGCTACCTGTACAGCACCAGGTACCTGTACAGCACCAGGAACACTGCTACCTGTACAGCACCAGGGACACTGCTACCTGTACAGCACCAGGGACACTGCTACCTGTACAGCACCAGGGACACTGCTACCTGTACAGCACCAGGGACACTGCTACCTGTACAACACCAGGGACACTGCTACCTGTACAGCACCAGGGACACTGCTACCTGTACAGCACCAGGGACACTGCTACCTGTACAGCACCAGGGACACTGCTACCTGTACAGCACCAGGGACACTGCTACCTGTACAGCACCAGGGGCACTGCTACCTGTACAGCACCAGGGACACTGCTACCTGTACAGCACCAGGTACCTGTACAGCACCAGGAACACTGCTACCTGTACAGCACCAGGGACACTGCTACCTGTACAACACCAGGGACACTGCTACCTGTACAACACCAGGGACACTGCTACCTGTACAGCACCAGGGACACTGCTACCTGTACAGCACCAGGGACACTGCTACCTGCACAACACCAGGGACACTGCTACCTGTACAGCACCAGGGACACTGCTACCTGTACAGCACCAGGGACACTGCCACCTGTACAGCACCAGGGACACTGCTACCTGTACAGCACCAGGGACACTGCTACCTGTACAACACCAGGGACACTGCTACCTGTACAGCACCAGGGACACTGCTACCTGTACAGCACCAGGGACACTGCTACCTGTACAACACCAGGGACACTGCTACCTGTACAACACCAGGGACACTGCTACCTGTACAGCACCAGGGACACTGCTACCTGTACAACACCAGGGACACTGCTACCTGTACAGCACCAGGGACACTGCTACCTGTACAGCACCAGGGACACTGCTACCTGTACAACACCAGGGACACTGCTACCTGTACAGCACCAGGGACACTGCTACCTGTACAGCACCAGGGACACTGCTACCTGTACAACACCAGGGACACTGCTACCTGTACAGCACCAGGGACACTGCTACCTGTACAGCACCAGGGACACTGCTACCTGTACAGCACCAGGGACACTGCAACCTGTACAGCACCAGGGACACTGCTACCTGTACAGCACCAGGGACACTGCTACCTGTACAGCACCAGGGACACTGCTACCTGTACAGCACCAGGGACACTGCTACCTGTACAGCACCAGGGACACTGCTACCTGTACAGCACCAGGGACACTGCTACCTGTACAGCACCAGGGACACTGCTACCTGTACAACACCAGGGACACTGCTACCTGTACAGCACCAGGGACACTGCTACCTGTACAGCACCAGGGACACTGCTACCTGTACAACACCAGGGACACTGCTACCTGTACAGCACCAGGGACACTGCTACCTGTACAACACCAGGGACACTGCTACCTGTACAGCACCAGGGACACTGCTACCTGTACAGCACCAGGGACACTGCTACCTGTACAGCACCAGGGACACTGCTACCTGTACAACACCAGGGACACTGCTACCTGCACAGCACCAGGGACACTGCTACCTGTACAGCACCAGGGACACTGCTACCTGTACAGCACCAGGGACACTGCTACCTGTACAGCACCAGGGACACTGCTACCTGCACAGCACCAGGGACACTGCTACCTGTACAGCACCAGGGACACTGCTACCTGTACAACACCAGGGACACTGCTACCTGTACAGCACCAGGGACACTGCTACCTGTACAGCACCAGGGACACTGCTACCTGTACAGCACCAGGGACACTGCTACCTGTACAACACCAGGGACACTGCTACCTGTACAGCACCAGGGACACTGCTACCTGTACAACACCAGGGACACTGCTACCTGTACAGCACCAGGGACACTGCTACCTGCACAGCACCAGGGACACTGCTACCTGTACAGCACCAGGGACACTGCTACCTGTACAGCACCAGGGACACTGCTACCTGTACAGCACCAGGGACACTGCTACCTGTACAACACCAGGGACACTGCTACCTGTACAGCACCAGGGACACTGCTACCTGTACAGCACCAGGGACAGTGCTACCTGTACAGCACCAGGGACACTGCTACCTGTACAGCACCAGGGACACTGCTACCTGTACAGTACCAGGGACACTGCTACCTGTACAGCACCAGGGACACTGCTACCTGTACAACACCAGGGACACTGCTACCTGTACAACACCAGGGACACTGCTACCTGTACAGCACCAGGGACACTGCTACCTGTACAGCACCAGGGACACTGCTACCTGTACAGCACCAGGGACACTGCTAGCTGTACAGCACCAGGGACACTGCTACCTGTACAGCACCAGGGACACTGCTACCTGTACAGCACCAGGGACACTGCTACCTGTACAGCACCAGGGACACTGCTACCTGTACAACACCAGGGACACTGCCACCTGTACAGCACCAGGGACACTGCTACCAGGGACACTGCTACCAGGGACACTGCTACCTGTACAACACCAGGGACACTGCTACCTGTACAACACCAGGGACACTGCTACCTGTACAACACCAGGGACACTGCTACCTGTACAGCACCAGGGACACTGCTACCTGTACAGCACCAGGGACACTGCTACCTGTACAGCACCAGGGACACTGCTACCTGTACAGCACCAGGGACACTGCTACCTGTACAGCACCAGGGACACTGCTACCTGTACAACACCAGGGACACTGCTAAGTACCTGTACAGCACCAGGGACACTGCTACCTGTACAGCACCAGGGACACTGCTACCTGTACAACACCAGGGACACTGCTAAGTACCTGTACAACACCAGGGACACTGCTACCTGTACAGCACCAGGGACACTGCCACCTGTACAACACCATGGACACTGCTATCTGTAGAGTACCAGGGACACTGCTACCTGTACAGCACCAGGGACACTGCTACCTGTACAGCACCAGGGACACTGCTACCTGCACAGCACCAGGGACACTGCTACCTGTACAACACCAGGGACACTGCTACCTGTACACAGCACCAGGGATACTGCTACCTGTACAGCACCAGGGACACTGCTACCTGTACAGCACCAGGGACACTGCTACCTGCACAGCACCAGGGACACTGCTACCTGTACACAGCACCAGGGACACTGCTACCTGTACAGCACCAGGGACACTGCTACCTGTACAGCACCAGGGACACTGCTACCTGTACAGCACCAGGGACACTGCTACCTGTACAACACCAGGGACACTGCTACCTGTACAGCACCAGGGACACTGCTACCTGTACAGCACCAGGGACACTGCTACCTGTACAACACCAGGGACACTGCTATCTGTACAGTACCAGGGACACTGCTACCTGTACAGCACCAGGGACACTGCTACCTGTACAGCACCAGGGACACTGCTACCTGCACAGCACCAGGGACACTGCTACAGCACCAGGGACACTGCTACCTGTACAGCACCAGGGACACTGCTACCTGTACAGCACCAGGGACACTGCTACCTGTACAGCACCAGGGACACTGCTACCTGTACAGCACCAGGGACACTGCTACCTGTACAACACCAGGGACACTGCTACCTGTACAGTACCAGGGACACTGCTACCTGTACAGCACCAGGGACACTGCTACCTGTACAGCAGCAGGGACACTGCTACCTGTACAGCACCAGGGACACTGCTACCTGTACACAGCACCAGGGACACTGATACCTGTACACAGCACCAGGGACACTGATACCTGTACAGCACCAGGGACACTGCTACCTGTACAACACCAGGGACACTGCTACCTGTACAGCACCAGGGACACTGCTACCTGTACAGCACCAGGGACACTGCCACCTGTACAACACCAGGGACACTGCTACCTGTACAGCACCAGGGACACTGCCACCTGTACAACACCAGGGACACTGCTACCTGTACAGCACCAGGGACACTGCTATATGTACAGCACCAGGGACACTGCCACCTGTACAACACCAGGGACACTGCTACCTGTACAGCACCAGGGACACTGCTACCTGTACAACACCAGGGACACTGCTACCTGTACAACACCAGGGACACTGCTACCTGTACAGCACCAGGGACACTGCTACCTGTACCAGCACCAGGGACACTGCTACCTGTACAGCACCAGGGACACTGCTACCTGTACAACACCAGGGACACTGCTACCTGTACAGCACCAGGGACACTGCTACCTGTACAACACCAGGGACACTGCTACCTGTACAACACCAGGGACACTGCTACCTGTACAGCACCAGGGACACTGCTACCTGTACAACACCAGGGACACTGCTACCTGTACAGCACCAGGGACACTGCTACCTGTACAGCACCAGGGACACTGCTACCTGTACAGCACCAGGGACACTGCTACCTGTACAGCACCAGGGACACTGCTACCTGTACAGCACCAGGGACACTGCTACCTGTACAGCACCAGGGACACTGCTACCTGTACAGCACCAGGGACACTGCTACCTGTACAGCACCAGGGACACTGCTACCTGTACAGTACCAGGGACACTGCTACCTGTACAGCACCAGGGACAGTGCTACCTGTACAGCACCAGGAACACTGCTACCTGTACAGCACCAGGGACACTGCTACCTGTACAGCACCAGGGACACTGCTACCTGTACAGCACCAGGGACACTGCTACCTGTACAGCACCAGGGACACTGCTACCTGTACAACACCAGGGACACTGCTACCTGTACAACACCAGGGACACTGCTACCTGTACAGCACCAGGGGCACTGCTACCTGTACAGCACCAGGGACACTGCTACCTGTACAGCACCTACCTGTACAGCACCAGGGACACTGCTACCTGTACAACACCAGAGACACTGCTGCCTGTATAGCACCAGGGACACTGCTACCTGTACAGCACCAGGGACACTGCTACCTGTACAGCACCTACCTGTACAGCACCAGGGACACTGCTACCTGTACAACACCAGGGACACTGCTACCTGTACAGCACCAGGGACACTGCTACCTGTACAGCACCAGGGACACTGCTACCTGTACAGCACCAGGGACACTGCTACCTGTACAGCACCAGGGACACTGCTACCTGTACAGCACCAGGGACACTGCTACCTGTACAACACCAGGGACACTGCTACCTGTACAACACCAGGGACACTGCTACCTGTACAGCACCAGGGACACTGCTACCTGTACAGCACCAGGGACACTGCTACCTGTACAGCACCAGGGACACTGCTACCTGTACAGCACCAGGGACAGTGCTACCTGTACAGCACCAGGGACACTGCTACCTGTACAACACCAGGGACACTGCTACCTGTACAGCACCAGGGACAGTGCTACCTGTACAGCACCAGGAACACTGCTACCTGTACAGCACCAGGGACACTGCTACCTGTACAGCACCAGGGACACTGCTACCTGTACAGCACCAGGGACACTGCTACCTGTACAGCACCAGGGACACTGCTACCTGTACAACACCAGGGACACTGCTACCTGTACAACACCAGGGACACTGCTACCTGTACAGCACCAGGGACACTGCTACCTGTACAGCACCAGGGACACTGCTACCTGTACAGCACCAGGGACACTGCTACCTGTACAGCACCCCAGGGACACTGCTACCTGTACAGCACCAGGGACACTGCTACCTGTACAGCACCAGGGACAGCACCAGGGACACTGCTACCTGGGACACTGCTACCTGTACAGCACCAGGGACACTGCTACCTGTCTGCCTTGAGTACTCTAGTATGCATTCAACTGCATGTTACACAAGTGCTGACAATGCACATTGATTGATTCTATATGAAGTGCCCGTTGTCATCGGCAACATGTAATCACATGCCCAGGTATACCTGTAATTGGACCTAAAGATTTTAAGTAGGGGAACTACCATTCATTACACAGTGTTATGAAAACTTGTGGTTCCGACTTTGCACACTTGAATCAAGGAACTTGATATATAGCTTTAAAAAAAGCTCTCTCTGTGTGCTCTCTTTTGATACTAAAAACTATTGCCTAGGTAACCAAGCCCATGCTACAGGGAATCAAATTTGGGGACCTCAAAACCTGATGCCCAAAATTTCTACTTTCTAAAGTTTAGACACTTGAAATTAGTACAAGTGGCTAGACCACACACTAACTGCATTGAGTGTTTTCATTAGGTGTTAACAGGTGATGTGGTCAAGCCATTTGCTGAAAAGCAATTTCCTAAAATTAATTTTCAACCAGAGCACTTGACCATGTACTCACGTTTTAAAGACTAATGAAAACACTCATTGCAGTCTAGCCAAGGTACTATTACAACTCTATAAACAGCTGTGCATGCAGGTCCCCAAATTTGACTGCATGCAACTTAGGGTATGGTTATATGTGGATTGTATGCAACAGTTTAAATTTTTAGTACGAAAAGAGAGCATACAGAGAGAGCTATTTTTTAAGCTCTCCAAAGTCGAAACCACAAGTTTTAATAACACAAATGGTTAACCCTCACCCCCCTCTCCCTCACACACACTAACACTTTAAAAAATGGCTGACAAAAAAGCCGATGAACGCAACAGCTGTTTTTGGTGATGGTGGCTTCCGTTGAGATTGGAGTCAATATCACCTGGCCCAGCAGCACTTTAAATAGGTGAGTTTCCATGGCTTCCAGAAGCTAATTTGACAGGTGATATAGCACTTTTCAGCAACTTCTAGGCAGGCTGTCAGCAGCTGCCATAGTCACCACTGATGCAATGATGTCACAATATCCTCAAGCATCCATAGCAGTATAGCAACGAGAATGATCCTTTAAAACTTCCGAAACAAGTTTACGCAAGTTTTCCTATATCCACTTGCAGTATGTACATGTATCAACTGAATTCTAGCTACTTAAGACTGTTAAAACATGACTCTAAATTAGTTTGGTAAAATAGCTTGCTAGCTGTTTAGCTAAGTCGGACTGAGAACATTTTTAATGTGTTTACCTTACGATTTTATCCATAGGTGGTGATGGAGAAGCCTCAACTGGAGCCTTGTAATTTGGCAAGAGATCCAAGATTAGCTTCAAAGAAGATGTCCAAGATCAACTTCAAGCAAGAGGTGCTTCAAGCAAGATCAGCTTCAAGCAAGAGGTCCAAGATCAGCTTCAAGCAAGAGGTCCAAGATCAGCTTCAAGCAAGTGGTTCAAGATTAGCTTCAAGCAAGAGGTCCAAGATTAGCTCCAAGCAAGAAGTCTAAAATCAGCTTCAAGCAAGAGCTCCAAGATTAGCTTCTTCAGCCATCCTGAAGCTCACCAGTATGAAAGTCAGCTAGGCTGGAAGTCTATTTCACACCACACAAATCCTTGGAGATAAACAGGAGAGGAGGGAGAGGAAGTCTAAAAGTTGATGAATTACTCTCCACTCCATACGTCTCCAGGACGACGTTTACTTGGAGTACTAGTTAACAGAGCCTAGCACACAAACAATCATCTACTGTAGGTGGTTGTCATGGAAATTTCTAATGCATGGATGTTTTCCGCACTCAAGTATGCACAAACTGAAACCAAAGTTTTGATCGCAGCCCTGCGCTCTCACAGCAGTCCAGTCTGACTACAGGAGATCACACGCATAACAGTCAAGCACCATAGTGTGGTGTGCGAGTGTGTGTGTGTGGGGGGGGGGGGGGAAGGGGAGAGGTTGTTTGTTTTTAATTCCTAATCTTAATATACTGAGCTGCCCAGCCCCTCCCTCCTTTTCGTGGCACACGGACATGTATTGTTGCAGATTATTTAAGACTTTTTGTGTGTGTGTTAAAGGAATACTTGCTACACCAGTTGTATGTTGTATAGAGAAGGCTAATATTTAACCTTCCATGCTCTGCACACACATCTCCCCTCACACACTTGTTCCTGCGGCTGCCTCGTAGTGCACGTGCAGTGGTGTGGCCTCCGGTCAGGTGGACTCTGCATGGTGTAGTCTCCGGTCAGGTGGACTCTGACATGAAGTAGCCTCCAGTCAGGTGGACTCTGACATGATGTCGCCTCCATTCAGGTGGACTCTGACATGATGTAGTCTCCAGTCAGGTGGACTCTGACATGATGTAGTCTCCAGTCAGGTGGACTCTGACATGATGTAGCCTCCATTCAGGTGGACTCTGACATGGTGTAGCCTCCAGTCAGGTGGACTCCGACATGATGTACATGTAGTCTCCAGTCAGGTGGACTCTGACATGATGTAGCCTCCATTCAGGTGGACTCTGACATGGTGTAGCCTCCAGTCAGTGAACTCTGACATGGTGTGGCCTCCAGTCAGGTGGACTCTGACATGGTGTAGCCTCCAGTCAGGTGGACTCTGACATGATGTAGTCTCCAGTCAGGTGGACTCTGACATGATGTAGCCTCCAGTCAGTTGGACACTGACATGATGTAGTCTCCAGTCAGGTGGACTCTGACATGGTGTAGCCTCCAGTCAGGTGGACTCTGACATGATGCAGTCTCCAGTCAGGTGGACTCTGACATGATGTAGCCTCCAGTCAGGTGGACTCTGACATGATGTAGTCTCCAGTCAGGTGGACTCTGACATGATGTAGTCTCCAGTCAGGTGGACTCTGACATGGTGTAGCCTCCAGTCAGGTGGACTCTGACATGATGTAGCCTCCAGTCAGGTGGACTCTGACATGGTGTAGCCTCCAGTCAGGTGGACTCTGACATGGTGTAGCCTCCGGTCAGGTGGACTCTGACATGATGTAGTCTCTATGCAGGTGGACTCTGACATGATGTAGCCTCCAGTCAGGTGGACTCTGACATGGTGTAGCCTCCAGTCAGGTGGACTCTGACATGATGTAGTCTCCATGCAGGTGGACTCTGACATGGTGTAGCCTCCAGTCAGGTGGACTCTGACATGGTGTAGCCTCCAGTCAGGTGGACTCTGACATGATGTAGTCTCCATGCAGGTGGACTCTGACATGGTGTAGCCTCCAGTCAGGTGGACTCTGACATGATGTAGCCTCCAGTCAGGTGGACTCTGACATGGTGTAGCCTCCAGTCAGGTGGACTCTGACATGGTGTAGCCTCCAGTCAGGTGGACTCTGACATGATGTAGTCTCCAGTCAGGTGGACTCTGACATGATGTAGCCTCCAGTCAGGTGGACTCTGACATGGTGTAGCCTCCAGTCAGGTGGACTCTGACATGATGTAGCCTCCAGTCACGTGGACTCTGACATGATGTAGCCTCCAGTCAGGTGGACTCTGACATGATGTAGTCTCCAGTCAGGTGGACTCTGACATGGTGTAGCCTCCAGTCAGGTGGACTCTGACATGGTGTAGCCTCCAGTCAGGTGGACTCTGACATGGTGTAGCCTCCAGTCAGGTGGACTTTGACATGGTGTAGCCTCCAGTCAGGTGGACTCTGACATGATGTAGTCTCCAGTCAGGTGGACTCTGACATGATGTAGCCTCCTCCAGTCAGGTGGACTCTGACATGGTGTAGCCTCCAGTCAGGTGGACTCTGACATGGTGTAGCCTCCAGTCAGGTGGACTCTGACATGATGTAGCCTCCAGTCAGGTGGACTCTGACATGATGTAGTCTCCAGTCAGGTTGACACTGACATGATGTAGTCTCCATGCAGGTGGACTCTGACATGGTGTAGCCTCCAGTCAGGTTGACACTGACATGCTGTAGTCTCCAGTCAGGTGGACTCTGACATGATGTAGCCTCCAGTCAGGTGGACTCTGACATGATGTAGCCTCCAGTCAGGTGGACTCTGACATGGTGTAGCCTCCAGTCAGGTGGACTCTGACATGATGTAGCCTCCAGTCAGGTGGACTCTGACATGGTGTAGCCTCCAGTCAGGTGGACTCTGACATGATGTAGTCTCCAGTCAGGTGGACTCTGACATGGTGTAGCCTCCAGTCAGGTGGACTCTGACATGATGTAGCCTAAGTCAGGTGGACTCTGACATGGTGCAGTCTCCAGTCAGGTGGACTC
Organism: Cladorhizidae sp. MBARI D1340-BT2; assembly: GCA_028752905.1. Taxonomy (NCBI): domain Eukaryota; kingdom Metazoa; phylum Porifera; class Demospongiae; order Poecilosclerida; family Cladorhizidae; species Cladorhizidae sp. MBARI D1340-BT2. The sequence goes on along the minus strand of JAQNBH010000012.1, from coordinate 18,717,913 downwards.
TGACATGGTGTAGCCTCCAGTCAGGTGGACTCTGACATGATGTAGCCTCCAGTCAGGTGGACTCTGACCTCCTCATGGGTTCCTCATAAGTCAATCATTGCCTGACAGAAGATGTGAAAGACAGCTGCAATTACTGTAGGTGTGGCTTACAAAATGTGGGAGGAGCGGGTCAAGTTTGCACCACACCCATCAACACTCTCCTAACCCCCGACTTAGAACACCCCCGACTTAGAACTAGGCGGAACATTCTCTAGAATGTTCGCTGCAGCTTACAGCCATTCTTTGGGTGGAGCTGATCTCATACACACATGCACACATACTTACAGTGGGAGGCCACACATCTGAAAACCTTGGGGACCAGAGGGTGGTCAGAGAACTGAAATGTTCGGACAACTGTCCAGACTTCATATGGAAGGGCTTCAGCTCATCTTTGCTCCTCACAAATCTATTGGCAGTCCAATTTCCAACAATGCATTCCTCCATTACTAGAGCCAAAGCCAAAACCTCCCCTTCCCATTCCTCATATATGTCGGACCTTTAGCTTGTGCACAGACATTGAGGACAACTCATTTCCTCTCTGCTTCAATATGGAGCAAGAAGAACCGGAGGAAACTGCTGGATGACCTGCCGTATTAGGCGCTCAGTACATATTTGAATCGCAAATGCACAAAGAAAATGTCCCCGCAAAGAAGTAGACCTACATACATGTAGCATCCACGGGTGGGACGTGACTAGCATATCCATGGGTATGGCTTGTTTAGTTGGTGCTTGCAAGTACAAACATATGTATATACATACACACACTTGCATACAGATACGTACATTACGCAATACATACACTGTACGTCACACATATACACACACACACACGCATACATAACATACTTTACTGCACTCGAGAAAGATTCAAGTCGTTTCACAAATGACTGGGATTGTGAGTATATTGTCAATCATTGCCGAATGTTGCTGTGGTTGCCCAAAGGTCATTAGTACTCCAATCAACAACTCCATAAGTGTTTCAACTAATGACTCATTTATCACCTCCATTTTAATCCTGGCAAATAAAGTCAGCACCAGCTGTAGGCGGACATTTATTTAACAAGTACGCGTGCAATGTTGTAGTTCGGTGCATCACCTGCAGGCGTTTACAATCTCAACAAGAACCCAGTCTTCAAACTTGAACACTCACGGTTGTTGTCATGTGCTTACAGTATGTATAACTTCCAGACAGAGAACTCCTCCCAGAGTGGGGAGAGTACCTTCTCTGTGTGATGAACAAGCATGAAGCTCGCTAACTGGAGAACCCTTGTACCGATAGCAGTTGAGAACTCCTCCCAGGGTGGGGAGAGTACCTTCGCTGTGTGACAAACAAGCACGACGCTTCCATATTCCTTGAACTTCTATAGAGTGGACCCTCGCTAACCGGAGAAGCCTTGTACCGATAGCAGTTGCAAACTGTTCAGATTGTTTGGATTATCGAAAGCCTGCAATTCCATTCCTGCAGTCAGGGCTCTCCTCTTTCCTTCCCTAGCTTCTTTACCTTGGCCGTCCACTACACATGTCATTCATCTTGCACCGCCATGAGCGAAGACTCTCATTTTTGTGTCAGCAGAGGTAGAATGGCCAGTTCTGTCCTCCTTGCAGAGCATAGTCGGCAACTTCTTGTTGAGTAACTCTAGCTTCTGGCCAATCGTGAGCATCTTGTGAGCTCCCACAACTCCTACGTACATCTGCCGCCATTGCTCAGCCTCACACGCGACTAGAATACCATTTATATCCAATTATACATACAAGGAAAAAATTAGTTATAATGATTTTCTCAGTAATCAACTCCAGAAAGTCGATTATTCCTGATGAAGGCTAGAGCATCTAGTTGAATCATCGACTGAATACAATTTGAAGTTGATTATTGAGAAGGTGATTTCAAAGTGATTGTATCTGTACTATGTACTGTGTGTCAACTGAGAGTTCCTTGAAAATATTAATGACGTCGATTCGGACTTGGGAGGGTTCGGCTTAGTGAGGATCTACTGTACTTAAAATAGAGCACACTGAATAAAACCAAACCCAAAACAGTATAGGAATATCAAAAACATGCTCTAGTCCAGTAGCAATTAGGTGAGATTGCCCCGGAGCAATTAGGTGAGATTACCCAAGAGCAATTAGGTGAGTATTGCCCAGGAGCAATTAGGTGAGTATTGCCCAGGAGCAATTAGGTGAGTATTGCCCAGGAGCAATTAGGTGAGTATTGCCCAGGAGCAATTAGGTGAGTATTGCCCAGGAGCAATTAGGTGAGTATTGCCCAGGAGCAATTAGCCCAGGAGCAATTAAGTGAGTATTGGCTTGAGTCCCAAATGCTTATTCTTATACATGTATGGCAAACTATTGTGTCCAATGTCCTTTGATCTTACTGTATCTTGCACAAAATCTCACCACTAAGAAGACACATTCATGGAAGTCGTGCCTCACTGCTTGGGAACTATATAATCAGCCGAGTAGGAAAGGTTATCACAGGGTCAGCACCACAGCACAATATGTGTGCGTGTGTGTGTGAGTGTGTGAGTGTGTGTGTGTGTGTGTGTGTATGCATGTGGCGGGTGTGTATATGTGAAGACTGCAGTGTGTGTGAGGGGGAAGAAGAACTGAATTTTTTTCTTCTTTTTCTTTTCTCTCCTTCATTTTTTAACTCCATGCTCGCTAATGATCATGGCATTATGCCAGGTGTTGAACGGCAGTTCAGCCACAGATAAGCTGAGTGGTATTGTTGGTTGGTTTGTAACTCCTGTGGTCTATTGTGTTGAGAAGATGAGTAGATGGGAAAGAATTTAGACATCTTTTGTTACCCCACAATGGCTATTTGCTGAAGCAGGTTAAAAATGATTGCGTTGTCACCCATGATTATCGGATCAAATGATACGTGAAATTGCCTACTCTGTACATTTATTAGTGTCTCTCTCTCCCAGCAAGAAGGAGCCTCTCTCCCAGCAAGAAGGTGTCTCTCTCTACACAAGATGGGCCCTGGAAAGTCTTCATGAGATTTAGCAGCCACAATGCTGCCTGAAAAAGGGGGAAAGTCTTCGAAATCTTGATCTGTGAAAATCAGGCGTTCTTTTTAGGCAATCGTCTTCCCATACTCACTGCAGTCTTCCCATACTCACCGCAGTCTTCCCATACTCACTGCAGTCTTCCCACACTCACTGCAGTCTTCCCATACTCACTGCAGTCTTTCCACACTCACTGCAGTCTTCCCATACTCACTGCAGTCTTCCCATACTCACTGCAGTCTTCCCATACTCACTGCAGTCTTCCCATACTCACTGCAGTCTTCCCATACTCACTGCAGTCTTCCCATACTCACTGCAGTCTTCCCATACTCACTGCAGTCTTCCCATACTCACTGCAGTCTTCCCATACTCACTGCAGTCTTCCCATACTCACTGCAGTCTTCCCATACTCACTGCAGTCTTCCCATACTCACTGCAGTCTTCCCATACTCACTGCAGTCTTCCCATACTCACTGCAGTCTTCCCATACTCACTGCAGTCTTCCCATACTCACTGCAGTCTTCCCATACTCACTGCAGTCTTCCCATACTCACTGCAGTCTTCCCATACTCACTGCAGTCTTCCCATACTCACTGCAGTCTTCCCACACTCACTGCAGTCTTCCCACACTCACTGCAGTCTTCCCATACTCACTGCAGTCTTCCCATACTCACTGCAGTCTTCCCACACTCACTGCAGTCTTCCCACACTCACTGCAGTCTTCCCATACTCACTGCAGTCTTCCCATACTCACTGCAGTCTTCCCTCACTGCAGTCTTCCCACACTCACTGCAGTCTTCCCATACTCACTGCAGTCTTCCCACACTCACTGCAGTCTTCCCACACTCACTGCAGTCTTCCCATACTCACTGCAGTCTTCCCATACTCACTGCAGTCTTCCCATACTCACTGCAGTCTTCCCATACTCACTGCAGTCTTCCCATACTCACTGCAGTCTTCCCATACTCACTGCAGTCTTCCTATACTCACTGCAGTCTTCCCATACTCACTGCAGTCTTCCAATACTCACTGCAGTCTTCCCATACTCACTGCAGTCTTTCCATACTCACTGCAGTCTTCCCATACTCACTGCAGTCTTCCCACACTCACTGCAGTCTTCCCATACTCACTGCAGTCTTCCCATACTCACTGCAGTCATCCCACACTCACTGCAGTCTTCCCATACTCACTGCAGTCTTCCCACACTCACTGCACTCTTCCCATACTCACTGCAGTCTTCCCATACTCACTGCAGTCTTCCCATACTCACTGCAGTCTTCCCATACTCACTGCAGTCTTCCCACACTCACTGCAGTCTTCCCATACTCACTGCAGTCTTCCCATACTCACTGCAGTCTTCCCATACTCACTGCAGTCTTCCCATACTCACTGCAGTCTTCCCACACTCACTGCAGTCTTCCCATACTCACTGCAGTCTTCCCACACTCACTGCAGTCTTCCCACACTCACTGCAGTCTTCCCACACTCACTGCAGTCTTCCCATACTCACTGCAGTCTTCCCACACTCACTGCAGTCTTCCCATACTCACTGCAGTCTTCCCATACTCACTGCAGTCTTCCCACACTCACTGCAGTCTTCCCATACTCACTGCAGTCTTCCCATACTCACTGCAGTCTTCCCACACTCACTGCAGTCTTCCCATACTCACTGCAGTCTTCCCATACTCACTGCAGTCTTCCCACACTCACTGCAGTCTTCCCATACTCACTGCAGTCTTCCCATACTCACTGCAGTCTTCCCACACTCACTGCAGTCTTCCCACACTCACTGCAGTCTTCCCATACTCACTGCAGTCTTCCCACACTCACTGCAGTCTTCCCATACTCACTGCAGTCTTCCCATACTCACTGCAGTCTTCCCATACTCACTGCAGTCTTCCCTCACTGCAGTCTTCCCATACTCACTGCAGTCTTCCCTCACTCACTGCAGTCTTTTCATACTCACTGCAGTCTTCCCACACTCACTGCAGTCTTCCCATACTCACTGCAGTCTTCCCATACTCACTGCAGTCTTCCCATACTCACTGCAGTCTTCCCTCACTGCAGTCTTCCCATACTCACTGCAGTCTTCCCATACTCACTGCAGTCTTCCCATACTCACTGCAGTCTTCCCATACTCACTGCAGTCTTCCCACACTCACTGCAGTCTTCCCATACTCACTGCAGTCTTCCCATACTCACTGCAGTCTTCCCATACTCACTGCAGTCTTCCCATACTCACTGCAGTCTTCCCATACTCACTGCAGTCTTCCCTCACTCACTGCAGTCTTCCCATACTCACTGCAGTCTTCCCATACTCACTGCAGTCTTCCCATACTCACTGCAGTCTTCCCATACTCACTGCAGTCTTCCCATACTCACTGCAGTCTTCCCATACTCACTGCAGTCTTCCCATACTCACTGCAGTCTTCCCATACTCACTGCAGTCTTCCCATACTCACTGCAGTCTTCCCATACTCACTGCAGTCTTCCCATACTCACTGCAGTCTTCCCATACTCACTGCAGTCATCCCACACTCACTGCAGTCTTCCCATACTCACTGCAGTCTTCCCACACTCACTGCACTCTTCCCATACTCACTGCAGTCTTCCCATACTCACTGCAGTCTTCCCATACTCACTGCAGTCTTCCCATACTCACTGCAGTCTTCCCACACTCACTGCAGTCTTCCCATACTCACTGCAGTCTTCCCATACTCACTGCAGTCTTCCCATACTCACTGCAGTCTTCCCATACTCACTGCAGTCTTCCCACACTCACTGCAGTCTTCCCATACTCACTGCAGTCTTCCCACACTCACTGCAGTCTTCCCACACTCACTGCAGTCTTCCCACACTCACTGCAGTCTTCCCATACTCACTGCAGTCTTCCCACACTCACTGCAGTCTTCCCATACTCACTGCAGTCTTCCCATACTCACTGCAGTCTTCCCACACTCACTGCAGTCTTCCCATACTCACTGCAGTCTTCCCATACTCACTGCAGTCTTCCCACACTCACTGCAGTCTTCCCATACTCACTGCAGTCTTCCCATACTCACTGCAGTCTTCCCACACTCACTGCAGTCTTCCCATACTCACTGCAGTCTTCCCATACTCACTGCAGTCTTCCCACACTCACTGCAGTCTTCCCATACTCACTGCAGTCTTCCCACACTCACTGCAGTCTTCCCATACTCACTGCAGTCTTCCCATACTCACTGCAGTCTTCCCATACTCACTGCAGTCTTCCCATACTCACTGCAGTCTTCCCTCACTGCAGTCTTCCCATACTCACTGCAGTCTTCCCTCACTCACTGCAGTCTTTTCATACTCACTGCAGTCTTCCCACACTCACTGCAGTCTTCCCATACTCACTGCAGTCTTCCCATACTCACTGCAGTCTTCCCATACTCACTGCAGTCTTCCCTCACTGCAGTCTTCCCATACTCACTGCAGTCGTCCCATACTCACTGCAGTCTTCCCATACTCACTGCAGTCTTCCCATACTCACTGCAGTCTTCCCACACTCACTGCAGTCTTCCCATACTCACTGCAGTCTTCCCATACTCACTGCAGTCTTCCCATACTCACTGCAGTCTTCCCATACTCACTGCAGTCTTCCCATACTCACTGCAGTCTTCCCTCACTCACTGCAGTCTTCCCATACTCACTGCAGTCTTCCCATACTCACTGCAGTCTTCCCATACTCACTGCAGTCTTCCCATACTCACTGCAGTCTTCCCATACTCACTGCAGTCTTCCCATACTCACTGCAGTCTTCCCATACTCACTGCAGTCTTCCCATACTCACTGCAGTCTTCCCATACTCACTGCAGTCTTCCCATACTCACTGCAGTCTTCCCATACTCACTGCAGTCTTCCCATACTCACTGCAGTCTTCCCACACTCACTGCAGTCTTCCCATACTCACTGCAGTCTTCCCACACTCACTGCAGTCTTTCCATACTCACTGCAGTCTTCCCATACTCACTGCAGTCTTCCCATACTCACTGCAGTCTTCCCACACTCACTGCAGTCTTCCCATACTCACTGCAGTCTTCCCATACTCACTGCAGTCTTCCCATACTCACTGCAGTCTTCCCATACTCACTGCAGTCTTCCCATACTCACTGCAGTCTTCCCACACTCACTGCAGTCTTCCCATACTCACTGCAGTCTTCTCACACTCACTGCAGTCTTCCCACACTCACTGCAGTCTTTGCACACTCACTGCAGTCTTCCCATACTCACTGCAGTCTTCCCATACTCACTGCAGTCTTCCCACACTCACTGCAGTCTTCCCATACTCACTGCAGTCTTCCCATACTCACTGCAGTCTTCCCATACTCACTGCAGTCTTCCCATACTCACTGCAGTCTTCCCATACTCACTGCAGTCTTCCCATACTCACTGCAGTCTTCCCATACTCACTGCAGTCTTCCCATACTCACTGCAGTCTTCCCATACTCACTGCAGTCTTCCCACACTCACTGCAGTCTTCCCATACTCACTGCAGTCTTCCCATACTCACTGCAGTCTTCCCACACTCACTGCAGTCTTCCCACACTCACTGCAGTCTTCCCATACTCACTGCAGTCTTCCCATACTCACTGCAGTCTTCCCACACTCACTGCAGTCTTCCCACACTCACTGCAGTCTTCCCATACTCACTGCAGTCTTCCCATACTCACTGCAGTCTTCCCATACTCACTGCAGTCTTCCCACACTCACTGCAGTCTTCCCACACTCACTGCAGTCTTCCCATACTCACTGCAGTCTTCCCATACTCACTGCAGTCTTCCCACACTCACTGCAGTCTTCCCATACTCACTGCAGTCTTCCCATACTCACTGCAGTCTTCCCACACTCACTGCAGTCTTCCCATACTCACTGCAGTCTTCCCATACTCACTGCAGTCTTCCCATACTCACTGCAGTCTTCCCATACTCACTGCAGTCTTCCCATACTCACTGCAGTCTTCCCACACTCACTGCAGTCTTCCCATACTCACTGCAGTCTTCCCATACTCACTGCAGTCTTCTCACACTCACTGCAGTCTTCTCACACTCACTGCAGTCTTCCCATACTCACTGCAGTCTTCCCATACTCACTGCAGTCTTTCCACACTCACTGCAGTCTTCCCATACTCACTGCAGTCTTCCCACACTCACTGCAGTCTTCCCATACTCACTGCAGTCTTCCCATACTCACTGCAGTCTTCCCACACTCACTGCAGTCTTCCCACACTCACTGCAGTCTTCCCACACTCACTGCAGTCTTCCCACACTCACTGCAGTCTTCCCATACTCACTGCAGTCTTCCCACACTCACTGCAGTCTTCCCACACTCACTGCAGTCTTCCCATACTCACTGCAGTCTTCCCACACTCACTGCAGTCTTCCCACACTCACTGCAGTCTTCCCACACTCACTGCAGTCTTCCCACACTCACTGCAGTCTTCGCACACTCACTGCAGTCTTCCCATACTCACTGCAGTCTTCTCACACTCACTGCAGTCTTCCAACACTCACTGCAGTCTTCCCATACTCACTGCAGTCTTCCCATACTCACTGCAGTCTTTCCATACTCACTGCAGTCTTCCCATACTCACTGCAGTCTTCCCACACTCACTGCAGTCTTCCCATACTCACTGCAGTCTTCCCACACTCACTGCAGTCTTCCCACACTCACTGCAGTCTTCCCATACTCACTGCAGTCTTCCCACACTCACTGCAGTCTTCCCACACTCACTGCAGTCTTCCCATACTCACTGCAGTCTTCCCACACTCACTGCAGTCTTCCCACACTCACTGCAGTCTTCATCACACTCACTGCAGTCTTCCCATACTCACTGCAGTCTTCCCACACTCACTGCAGTCTTCCCATACTCACTGCAGTCTTCCCATACTCACTGCAGTCTTCCCATACTCACTGCAGTCATCCCACACTCACTGCAGTCTTCCCATACTCACTGCAGTCTTCCCATACTCACTGCAGTCTTCCCTCACTGCAGTCTTCCCATACTCACTGCAGTCTTCCCATACTCACTGCAGTCTTCCCATACTCACTGCAGTCTTCCCATACTCACTGCAGTCTTCCCACACTCACTGCAGTCTTCCCATACTCACTGCAGTCTTCCCTCACTCACTGCAGTCTTTTCATACTCACTGCAGTCTTCCCACACTCACTGCAGTCTTCCCATACTCACTGCAGTCTTCCCATACTCACTGCAGTCTTCCCATACTCACTGCAGTCTTCCCTCACTGCAGTCTTCCCATACTCACTGCAGTCTTCCCATACTCACTGCAGTCTTCCCATACTCACTGCAGTCTTCCCATACTCACTGCAGTCTTCCCACACTCACTGCAGTCTTCCCATACTCACTGCAGTCTTCCCATACTCACTGCAGTCTTCCCATACTCACTGCAGTCTTCCCATACTCACTGCAGTCTTCCCATACTCACTGCAGTCTTCCCTCACTCACTGCAGTCTTCCCATACTCACTGCAGTCTTCCCATACTCACTGCAGTCTTCCCATACTCACTGCAGTCTTCCCATACTCACTGCAGTCTTCCCATACTCACTGCAGTCTTCCCATACTCACTGCAGTCTTCCCATACTCACTGCAGTCTTCCCATACTCACTGCAGTCTTCCCATACTCACTGCAGTCTTCCCATACTCACTGCAGTCTTCCCATACTCACTGCAGTCTTCCCATACTCACTGCAGTCATCCCACACTCACTGCAGTCTTCCCATACTCACTGCAGTCTTCCCACACTCACTGCACTCTTCCCATACTCACTGCAGTCTTCCCATACTCACTGCAGTCTTCCCATACTCACTGCAGTCTTCCCATACTCACTGCAGTCTTCCCACACTCACTGCAGTCTTCCCATACTCACTGCAGTCTTCCCATACTCACTGCAGTCTTCCCATACTCACTGCAGTCTTCCCATACTCACTGCAGTCTTCCCACACTCACTGCAGTCTTCCCATACTCACTGCAGTCTTCCCACACTCACTGCAGTCTTCCCACACTCACTGCAGTCTTCCCACACTCACTGCAGTCTTCCCATACTCACTGCAGTCTTCCCACACTCACTGCAGTCTTCCCATACTCACTGCAGTCTTCCCATACTCACTGCAGTCTTCCCACACTCACTGCAGTCTTCCCATACTCACTGCAGTCTTCCCATACTCACTGCAGTCTTCCCACACTCACTGCAGTCTTCCCATACTCACTGCAGTCTTCCCATACTCACTGCAGTCTTCCCACACTCACTGCAGTCTTCCCATACTCACTGCAGTCTTCCCATACTCACTGCAGTCTTCCCACACTCACTGCAGTCTTCCCATACTCACTGCAGTCTTCCCACACTCACTGCAGTCTTCCCATACTCACTGCAGTCTTCCCATACTCACTGCAGTCTTCCCATACTCACTGCAGTCTTCCCATACTCACTGCAGTCTTCCCTCACTGCAGTCTTCCCATACTCACTGCAGTCTTCCCTCACTCACTGCAGTCTTTTCATACTCACTGCAGTCTTCCCACACTCACTGCAGTCTTCCCATACTCACTGCAGTCTTCCCATACTCACTGCAGTCTTCCCATACTCACTGCAGTCTTCCCTCACTGCAGTCTTCCCATACTCACTGCAGTCTTCCCATACTCACTGCAGTCTTCCCATACTCACTGCAGTCTTCCCATACTCACTGCAGTCTTCCCACACTCACTGCAGTCTTCCCATACTCACTGCAGTCTTCCCATACTCACTGCAGTCTTCCCATACTCACTGCAGTCTTCCCATACTCACTGCAGTCTTCCCATACTCACTGCAGTCTTCCCTCACTCACTGCAGTCTTCCCATACTCACTGCAGTCTTCCCATACTCACTGCAGTCTTCCCATACTCACTGCAGTCTTCCCATACTCACTGCAGTCTTCCCATACTCACTGCAGTCTTCCCATACTCACTGCAGTCTTCCCATACTCACTGCAGTCTTCCCATACTCACTGCAGTCTTCCCATACTCACTGCAGTCTTCCCATACTCACTGCAGTCTTCCCATACTCACTGCAGTCTTCCCATACTCACTGCAGTCTTCCCACACTCACTGCAGTCTTCCCATACTCACTGCAGTCTTCCCACACTCACTGCAGTCTTTCCATACTCACTGCAGTCTTCCCATACTCACTGCAGTCTTCCCATACTCACTGCAGTCTTCCCACACTCACTGCAGTCTTCCCATACTCACTGCAGTCTTCCCATACTCACTGCAGTCTTCCCATACTCACTGCAGTCTTCCCATACTCACTGCAGTCTTCCCATACTCACTGCAGTCTTCCCACACTCACTGCAGTCTTCCCATACTCACTGCAGTCTTCTCACACTCACTGCAGTCTTCCCACACTCACTGCAGTCTTTGCACACTCACTGCAGTCTTCCCATACTCACTGCAGTCTTCCCATACTCACTGCAGTCTTCCCACACTCACTGCAGTCTTCCCATACTCACTGCAGTCTTCCCATACTCACTGCAGTCTTCCCATACTCACTGCAGTCTTCCCATACTCACTGCAGTCTTCCCATACTCACTGCAGTCTTCCCATACTCACTGCAGTCTTCCCATACTCACTGCAGTCTTCCCATACTCACTGCAGTCTTCCCATACTCACTGCAGTCTTCCCACACTCACTGCAGTCTTCCCATACTCACTGCAGTCTTCCCATACTCACTGCAGTCTTCCCACACTCACTGCAGTCTTCCCACACTCACTGCAGTCTTCCCATACTCACTGCAGTCTTCCCATACTCACTGCAGTCTTCCCACACTCACTGCAGTCTTCCCACACTCACTGCAGTCTTCCCATACTCACTGCAGTCTTCCCATACTCACTGCAGTCTTCCCATACTCACTGCAGTCTTCCCACACTCACTGCAGTCTTCCCACACTCACTGCAGTCTTCCCATACTCACTGCAGTCTTCCCATACTCACTGCAGTCTTCCCACACTCACTGCAGTCTTCCCATACTCACTGCAGTCTTCCCATACTCACTGCAGTCTTCCCACACTCACTGCAGTCTTCCCATACTCACTGCAGTCTTCCCATACTCACTGCAGTCTTCCCATACTCACTGCAGTCTTCCCATACTCACTGCAGTCTTCCCATACTCACTGCAGTCTTCCCACACTCACTGCAGTCTTCCCATACTCACTGCAGTCTTCCCATACTCACTGCAGTCTTCTCACACTCACTGCAGTCTTCTCACACTCACTGCAGTCTTCCCACACTCACTGCAGTCTTCCCATACTCACTGCAGTCTTCCCACACTCACTGCAGTCTTCCCATACTCACTGCAGTCTTCCCATACTCACTGCAGTCTTCCTCACACTCACTGCAGTCTTTCACACTCACTGCAGTCTTCCCATACTCACTGCAGTCTTCCCACACTCACCAGTCTTCCCACACTCACTGCAGTCTTTCCATACTCACTGCAGTCTTCCCATACTCACTGCAGTCTTCCCACACTCACTGCAGTCTTCCCATACTCACTGTAGTCTTCTCACACTCACTGCAGTCTTCCCACACTCACTGCAGTCTTCCCACACTCACTGCAGTCTTCCCACACTCACTGCAGTCTTCCCATACTCACTGCAGTCTTCCCACACTCACAGCAGTCTTCCCACACTCACTGCAGTCTTCCCATACTCACTGCAGTCTTCCCATACTCACTGCAGTCTTCCCACACTCACTGCAGTCTTCCCATACTCACTGCAGTCTTCCCATACTCACTGCAGTCTTCCCATACTCACTGCAGTCTTCCCACACTCACTGCAGTCTTCCCTCACTCACTGCAGTCTTCCCATACTAACTGCAGTCTTCCTCACACTCACTGCAGTCTTCCCATACTCACTGCAGTCTTCCCTCACTCACTGCAGTCTTCCCATACTCACTGCAGTCTTCTCACACTCACTGCAGTCTTCCCACACTCACTGCAGTCTTCCCACACTCACTGCAGTCTTCCCACACTCACTGCAGTCTTCCCACACTCACTGCAGTCTTCCCACACTCACTGCAGTCTTCCCACACTCACTGCAGTCTTCCCACACTCACTGCAGTCTTCCCACACTCACTGCAGTCTTCCCATACTCACTGCAGTCTTCTCACACTCACTGCAGGCTTCCCATACTCACTGCAGTCTTCCCACACTCACTGCAGTCTTCCCATACTCACTGCAGTCTTCCCACACTCACTGCAGTCTTCCAGTGTGCTCTGGAGGGCATGTTTAAGACAATCCTAGCTTGGCATGCAGAGGCTACGAAGTGCCGAAGAGCTTTTCTTTTTCTACATGTATACCGTCTAGAAATAGCTTGAAGTACATGTAGTCTTAAAAATTGAATATAGAGTTAGAGACACTTATTTTGACAAGAAAGTGCTTCCTAGAGATTAATTCTCTACGAATCGCTGGATTTAGTTTCAAATTGATCAAAACAGCTTCTTAGAGTTAAAAAGGAGAACAATCGTCTATGTATGTATATTGTCTAGTAATCTGGAACAGAGTTTACCAATTTTGACAAGAAAGTGCATCAATTGTCTACGAATCATTCTATTTAGTCTCAGATTGACCAAAACCGCTTCTTAGAGTTAAAAAGAAGAACAATTGTCTACTAGAGGGCAGTAGCAGGGTCCTATATTGTCTAGAAATAGCTGGTAGTCTAAAAAACAAGAGTTTAGTAATTTTGACAAGAAAGTACTTCTCCAGGAAATGCCCACTAAACATGTATCTTACCATGGAATCCCCGATTATACTGTTGCTCGCACGAAGGACAAAAATTAACCATGCAAGGCCTTTGTCTCGCCATATACCATCTGACCATACCCATAATTACACAGCAGTGCACTCACTTGTTCAAAGGGTTGCTCTTGAAGCTGTACTTCTGGTAATCGGCTACCGTCTCTATGGCCATCCCGACAAGCCACATACCCCAGCCTAGATAATCTCTGCCACACAACTCATGGTCCTCGGTCTTGGAGTTGAGAATGAGTGTGGGAAGCAGTGTAAGCCACACCCACAACCCTATAAGGATATGGGCACATTCCAATCGAAGGTTTAAAAAAATCCTCTATCCAATGCAACGGCTGAATAGAATTCAATACGATCTGATGTTGATTTTACGGCAGATACATACATCACACACACTGTTGAAGGATATTTTTGAGGGGGTTAAATTTTTAGGGGGGGGGGGGAAATTCATTGTTTTCATGGTTGGAATCCAACTTAGGATTACATAGGTGGGAGGGATATAGTACGGCAGAGAAGGGTGTGGCTTCCATCCTGCGCTACACAATGTACAGCAAATATTCTCTCTCTCCGTTAGCCGCAGTTTGCAAACGTTTAATCCGGGAAAAGATCCCTCTAGGCTGCAGATGAGGATTAAGTCCTGACACCCCCCACCCCCCCCCCCCCCCCCCCCCCCCCACCCCCCCCTCCCCACCCTCCATTGTGCCAGATGACATATCACTTGGATGCTGCCATCCTTATCGGCTTAATTAATGCACCATCATTAAGGTGCACTCTTTTATTAAGATACACCGTGTTATTAAGATCCTATTTAAGATGTACCCAGTTATTTAAGATGCACTGTTATTAAGATGCTCCCTATTTAAGATGCACTGTTATTAAGATGCACCGTTATTAAGATGCACCGTTATTAAGATGCACTGTTATTAAGGTGCACCCTGTTATTAAGATGCACCCTGTTATTCAGATGCACCCTGTTATTAAGATGCACCCTGTTATTATAAGATGCACCCTGTTATTAAGATCCTATTTAAGACGTACCCTGTTATTTAAGATGCACTGTTATTAAGATGCTCCCTATTTAAGATGCACTGTTATTAAGATGCACCGTTACTAGGGTGCACCCTGTTATTAAGATGCACCCTATTATTCAGATGCACCCTGTTATTCAGATGCACCCTGTTATTAAGATGCACCCTGTTATTAAGATGCACCCTGTTATTAAGATGCACCCTGTTATTCAGATGCACCATGTTATTAAGATGCACCCTGTTATTAAGATGCACCCTGTTATTAAGATCCTATTTAAGAAGTACCCTGTTATTTAAGATGCACTGTTATTAAGATGCTCCCTATTTAAGATGCACTGTTATTAAGATGCACCGTTATTAAGGTGCACCCTGTTATTAAGATGCACCCTGTTATTCAGATGCACCCTGTTATTCAGATGCACCCTGTTATTAAGATGCACCCTGTTATTAAGATGCACCCTGTTATTTAGATGCACCCTGTTATTAAGATGCACCCTGTTATTAAGGTGCACCCTGTTATTAAGATGCACCCTGTTATTAAGATGCACCCTGTTATTAAGGTGCACCCTGTTATTAAGATGCACCCTGTTATTAAGATGCACCCTGTTATTAAGATGCACCCTGTTATTAAGTTGCACCCTGTTATTAAGATGCACCCTGTTATTTAGATGCATCCTGTTATTAAGATGCACCCTGTTATTAAGGTGCACCCTGTTATTAAGGTGCACCCTGTTATTAAGGTGCACCCTGTTATTAAGATGCACCCTGTTATTAAGATGCACCCTGTTATTAAGGTGCACCCTGTTATTAAGGTGCAGCCTGTTATTAAGCATAATCATTTGAAATTAGCTATGCACAATAATTTCCTTATAAAAAAAGAGTAGTGAAGAATGTATTGCTAGCCAATAATGGCCGGGACCCAAAGATGAGATACACAGCATGTGCACTGGAGATGTGGCTGCAATCTCGCCCACATACATACATGTAATCTTAGCCCTACGTATATCCCTAGCCCTGTTCTATCACTAGCCCTATGTATATCCCTAGCCCTGTTCTATCACTGCCCTATACCTCTAGCCCTATATCCCTAGCCCTATATCCCTAGCCTTGTTCTATCACTGCCCTATACCTCTAGCCCTATATCCCTAGCCCTATATCCCTAGCCTTGTTCTATCACTGCCCTATATCCCTAGCCCCATATCCCTAGCACTATACCCCTAGCCCTATATCCCTAGCCATTCAGTATATCCACTGTAGCTCTCACACCATTTCCACTTGCTCCAACATCCATACTTGCACTCTCATCCTCACCCTAGCCCCATATTCCTACCCTGTTATATCAGGCCTTATATCCCAAGCCCTATATTACTAGCCTTATTATATCCCTAGCCCTATATCCCAAGCCCTATATTACTAGCCTTATTATATCCCTAGCCCTATATCCCAAGCCCTATATTTCTAGCCTTATTATATCCCTAGCCCTACATCCCAAGCCCTGCCTTATTATATCCCATAGCCCTATATTACTAGACTATTATATTCCTAGCCCTATATCCCAAGCCTTATATTACTAGCCTATTATATTCCTAGCCCTATATCCCAAGCCTTATATTAGTAGCCTATTATATTCCTAGCCCTATATCCCAAGCCCTATATCCCAAGCCTTATATTACTAGCCTTATTATATCCCTAGTCCTATATCCCAAGCCCTACATATATCCCAAGCCTTATATTACTAGCCTTATTATATCCCTAGCCCTATATCCCTAGCCCTATATCCCAAGCCCTATATCCCTAGCCTTATATTACTAGCCTTATTATATTCCTAGCCCTATATATCCCTAGCCCTATATCCCAAGCCTTATATTCCTAGCCCTATATCCCTAGCCTTATATTCCTAGCCCTATATCCCTAGCCTTATATCCCTAGCCTTATATTACTAGCCTTATTATATTCCTAGCCCTATATCCCTAGCCCTATATCCCAAGCCTTATATTCCTAGCCCTATATCCCTAGCCTTATATTCCTAGCCCTATATCCCAAGCCCTATATCCCTAGCCTTATATTACTAGCCTTATTATATTCCTAGCCCTATATCCCAAGCCCTATATCCCAAGCCTTATATTACAAGCCTTATTATATTCCTAGCCCTACATGTATATCCCTAGCCCTATATCCCAAGCCTTATATTCCTAGCCCTATATCCCTAGCCTTATATTCCTAGCCCTATATCCCAAGCCCTATATCCCAAGCCTTATATTACAAGCCTTATTATATTCCTAGCCCTATATCCCAAGCCTTATATTACTAGCTTTATATCCCTAGCCTACAATATCTCTGGTCCCAAGTGTATGTCCTACTGCACATACCTACAGCCCTAACCAGTCTTGGGTGGGCAAAGAACTTTTGTCAGAGTTCATGCCGGGATTGTCCCCGGCATGCTGGACATGGACGCAGCAACATCATACACGTAGCAAAGACAACACCACAACCGGCAAGCTTGAGAGTGTCCCAACCTTGTGAGAGTATCCCAACCTTGTGAGAGTATCCCAACCTTGTGAGAGTATCCCAACCTTGTGAGAGTATCCCAACCTTGTGAGAGTATCCCAACCTTGTGAGAGTATCCCAACCTTGTGAGAGTATCCCAACCTTGTGAGAGTAT
The DNA here is from genome assembly GCA_028752905.1 of Cladorhizidae sp. MBARI D1340-BT2. Taxonomy (NCBI): domain Eukaryota; kingdom Metazoa; phylum Porifera; class Demospongiae; order Poecilosclerida; family Cladorhizidae; species Cladorhizidae sp. MBARI D1340-BT2. The sequence goes on along the minus strand of JAQNBH010000012.1, from coordinate 18,700,370 downwards.
CCCAACATTGTGAGAGTATCCCAACCTTGTGAGAGTATCCCAACCTTGTGAGAGTATCCCAACCTTGTGAGAGTATCCCAACCTTGTGAGAGTATCCCAACCTTGTGAGAGTATCCCAACCTTGTGAGAGTATCCCAACCTTGTGAGAGTATCCCAACCTTGTGAGAGTACAGTATCCCAACCTTGTGAGAGTATCCCAACCTTGTGAGAGTACAGTATCCCAACCTTGTGAGAGTATCCCAACCTTGTGAGAGTATCCCAACCTTGTGAGAGTATCCCAACCTTGTGAGAGTATCCCAACCTTGTGAGAGTATCCCAACCTTGTGAGAGTACAGTATCCCAACCTTGTGAGAGTATCCCAACCTTGTGAGAGTACAGTATCCCAACCTTGTGAGAGTATCCCAACCTTGTATAGTCCAGTAGAAGAAAAACACGCGAGGATTCCCCTTAACCTTCTTGAACCGACTGTCACCGCCAGCTCGGAGAACCCTCCAGAACAAAAACAACCCAAGTCTCAGTGCCCACATGCCAACAAGTCCGGATTGGATGACCTGCAGTTATTGTCATATTAAAATTTTTTTAGCCAAATTGACTGCAACCATAGATCTCTGTCCTGATAAGAGTTACGTAGAGAGAGAATCACCTTTGTCCTGACAAGAGTTACTTAGAGAACCATCTTTTGTCCTAACAAGAGTTACTTAGTTGAGAACCATCTTTGTTCGAACAAGAGTTGCTTAGAGAGAGAACCATCTTTGTCCTAACAAGAGTTACCTAGAGAGAGAACCAGCTTTGTCCTAACAAGATTTGCTTAGAGAGAGAACCAGCTTTGTCCTAACAAGAGTTACCTAGAGAGAGATTGGATGATCTGCATTTATTAACATTGTCAAAAAGAATAATAACAATACTACTACTACTACAACAACTACTACTACTACTACTAATACTACTAATACTAATAATACTAATACTACTACTAATAATAATAATAAATAATAATAATAATAATAATAATAATAATAATAATAATAATAATAATAATAATAATAATAATAATAATAATAATAATAATAATAATAATAATAATAATAATAATAATAATAATAATAATAATAATAATAATAATAATAATAATAATAATAATAATAATAATAATAATAATAATAATAATAATAATAATAATAATAATAATAATAATAATAATAATAATAATAATAATAATAATAATAATAATAATAATAATAATAATAATAATAATAATAATAATAATAATAATAATAATAATAATAATAATAATAATAATAATAATAATAATAATAATAATAATAAATGCCATTTCCTTTGTACTACCAAATCATGGCCAGATAATAAATGCAATAAAGAGCTATTTGGCTCCAAAGCAGCAACAGCAATAATGGTCCACCATTGCCACTTACAGCAAAGCTACACAGACACAAACAGTGGCATCTCTGTCAGCTTGTAATTAACACAACAAAGGCTTTGGAACGCAGGCCAAGACAACAAGGAAGAAGAGGACCAAGATGAAGTGAGCGGTCAACAACCTCAACAAGGAAAGTAGTCTAGCAAGGCAACCCCATTAGTCTGGATACTCTGCATTTGGAAGCCATCGTGTGACTTGAGCAAGGATGAGCTTAGGGAAGTAGGTGGAGATATAATTGCCTTTAATTAGAGCAACTTCTTTTTACAGACCTAGCCTGGGGATTGAGATGTCTAAACGACTTCTCAGGTAGCGTGAAGGTTGCTAAATTCAATAAAGACTGCGCCCCCAGGTGTCTTATGCGGCTGGCGAGGTAGAGGCACTAATAGATGTAAAAAGGGGAAAATCCGCGGCTCATTAAGCTTGGACAGGCTTTAATGACCCTTGCCCTCCGGAAAAGGTTTGATGACACTGAGCATTATGTGCCAATGTAAATGACCTCACATCACAGTGTGCCTCCAACTGCATACACTCCAGTGCACCATGGGTCTAGGGTTCAAGTTGCTACAGTACACAGTTTTCCTTCTCTTGTAGCTTTGTAGTGACGATGGTTGTGAATTTACTTGAGCCTGATCAGCTGCGCGGCATAGAGAGGATTGCTCTGGCAGGTCAGGCTTCACGGAGGTTAGAGTACTTGGATAAATGTGTAGGTGTAAGTTGAGGTCTACCTGCAGTACACATGCACCGACCTTTCAGGCAGACTATACCAGCCCTAACTTTACAGATGTTTCATAACACCAGTCTCTTCCCTGCCGTGTTGAGTGCCTCACAGCACCAGTGTGTGGAAATGGACACTAGACATGACCCTGCGAGTTGTCACATAATCTGATATTGAGATGTTAACTTTGCCAGTACATTGGAACCTTGCTTATCCAGTCGTACTCGGTCTACCAGTTAAGGTGGGGGGGGGTGGGGGGTGGGGTCGGAGGGGGGTTGCAATTAATATGCATTATAACTTGGTGCATTTCAGAAGCTTTGAAGTGTCATTACAAGACCTTCTCAATAACTAACTTGTCTCGACGTTTCGACTAGATGCTCTAGCCTTCGTCAGGAATAATGCTCTAGCCTTCATCAGGTATAATGCTCTAGCCTTCATCAGGAATAATGTTCTAGCCTTCATCAGGAATAATGCTCTAGCCTTCATCAGGAATAATGTTCTAGCCTTCATCAGGAATAATACTCTAGCCTTCATCAGGAATAATGTTCTAGCCTTCATCAGGAATAATGCTCTAGCCTTCATCAGGACTAATGCTCTAGCCTTCATCAGGAATAATGCTCTAGCCTTCATCATGAATAATGCTCTAGCCTTCATCAGGAATAATACTCTAGCCTTCATCAGGAATAATACTCTAGCCTTCATCAGGAATAATGCTCTAGCCTTTATTCATCAGGAATAATGCTCTAGCCTTCATCAGGAGTAATGCTCTATTCATCAGGAATAATGCTATAGCCTTCATCAGGTCTATAATGCTCTATAGCCTTCACTAGGAACAATGCTCTAGCCTTCATCATGAATAATGCTCTATTCATCAGGACTAATGCTCTAGCTTTCATCAGGAATAATGCGCTAGTCAGGAATAGTACTTCCTGATGAAGGCTAGAGCATCGTGTCAAAATGCCGAGAGAGTAAATTACAATTGATTATTGAGAATGTCTTTGTAATTTGGTTATGTCAACTGAAAGTTCGTTCAATGCTGAGAAGTGGCAGGAAGGCTCCTGTGCGTGCCACTTGAACTTGGAGGCATGGAAGAGGCTCTGCTTGCAGCAGCATTGAAGCTGAGACACACTCATGTGTGGAGGAGACATGGAAGAGGCTCTACTTGTAGCAGCACTGAAGCTGAGACACACTCATGTGTGGAGGAGACATGGAAGATACTCTACTTGCAGCAGCACTGAAGCTGAGACACACTTATGTGTGGAGGAGACATGGAAGAGACTCTGCTTGCAGCAGCACTGAAGCTGAGACACACTCATGTGTGGAGGAGACATGGAAGAGGCTCTACTTGTAGCAGCACTGAAGCTGAGACACACTCATGTGTGGAGGAGACATGGAAGAGGTTCTGCTTGCAGCAGCACTGAAGCTGAGACACACTCATGTGTGGAGGAGACATGGAAGGGACTCTGCTTGCAGCAGCACAGAAGCTGAGACACACTCATGTGTGGAAGAGACATGGAAGAGGCTCTACTTGTAGCAGCACTGAAGCTGAGACACACTCATGTGTGGAGGAGACATGGAAGAGACTGCTTGCAGCAGCACTGAAGCTGAGACACACTCATGTGTGGAGGAGACATGGAAGAGACTCTGCTTGCAGCAGCACTGAAGCTGAGACACACTCATGTGTGGAGGAGACATGGAAGAGACTCTGCTTGCAGCAGCACTGAAGCTGAGACCAGCACTGAAGCTGTGACACACTCATGTGTGGAGGAGACATGGAAGAGACTCTGCTTGCAGCAGCACTGAAGCTGAGACACACTCATGTGTGGAGGAGGCATGGAAGAGACTCTGCTTGCAGCAGCACTGAAGCTGAGATACACTCATGTGTGGAGGAGACATGGAAGAGGGAAGAGGTTCTGCTTGCAGCAGCACTGAAGCTGAGACACACTCGTGTGTGGAGGAGACATGGAAGAGACTGCTTGTAGCAGCAATGAAGCTGAGACACACTCATGTGTGGAGGAGACATGGAAGAGACTCTCCTTGCAGCAGCACTGAAGCTGAGACACACTCATGTGTGGAGGAGACATGGAAGAGACTCTGCTTGCAGCAGCACTGAAGCTGAGACACGCTCATGTGTGGAGGAGACATGGAAGAGACTGCTTGCAGCAGCACTGAAGCTGAGACACACTCGTGTGTGGAGGAGACATGGAAGAGACTGCTTGTAGCAGCAATGAAGCTGAGACACACTCATGTGTGGAGGAGACATGGAAGAGACTGCTTGTAGCAGCACTGAAGCTGAGACACACTCATGTGTGGAGGAGACATGGAAGAGACTCTCCTTGCAGCAGCACTGAAGCTGAGACACACTCGTGTGTGGAGGAGACATGGAAGAGACTCTCCTTGCAGCAGCACTGAAGCTGAGACACACTCGTGTGTGGAGGAGACATGGAAGAGACTGCTTGCAGCAGCACTGAAGCTGAGACACACTCATGTGTGGAGGAGACATGGAAGAGACTCTCCTTGCAGCAGCACTGAAGCTGAGATACACTCATGTGTGGAGGAGACATGGAAGAGACTCTGCTTGCAGCAGCACTGAAGCCGAGACACACTCATGTGTGGAGGAGACATGGAAGAGACTGCTTGCAGCAGCACTGAAGCTGAGACACACTCATGTGTGGAGGAGACATGGAAGAGACTCTGCTTGCAGCAGCACTGAAGCCGAAACACACTCATGTGTGTAGGAGACATGGAAGAGGTTCTGCTTGCAGCAGCACTGAAGCTGAGGCATACTCATGTCTGTAGAGGTATTTGACACATTGAGAATAATTCACAAGGGTCTCCTTCATACAAGCATTCCTAAACTCCAGGTCACGCATAAGTGTGTACCACATCCATGCTGAACTGGCTAGCTAGCCTCTCTCCCACCCACCCACTTGGCATATAGTACAGTGCGTCTGGCTCGAAATTACGTTCTCCGGCCTTTAAGAAGATTCCTTGAGAATTCCTCTTGCAGACAAAATCATGTCTAGTGTTGCCAGAACCACCCACGCACTGGTCATGGCAGTTCTGCCGAAAAGAAGCTGATTTTCAAGATTAAGTTTCAGACTATGTCACTGTTTCATAGCAGAGCATCGTGACAATAGCCAGCAATCAGTCAGGCAAAAACACTGTCACGCACTGCCACGCTGCTTTTCCTCGTACTTTGGCATGTGCGTGGAATTTGGATAACTTACAAAGCCCGATATCTGAATGGTCTGCAAGTAGAGCAATAGAATGATCGAGTCAAACACTAGCTAGGGGGGGGGAGGAAGAGTCGGCAATGTCAGAGTAAACTCTCAACAAACTCCGAGTCTACAAGATCACAAGAACTTTTTAAACAATCGACTTTATACATTTTCCTCTCCACATTCCATCAGGTATAATTGTTCTTAATTGCCCGAGAAGAAAATTTAAGTTGATTGTTGAGAAAAATGTTATGCCAGAGTAGAATGAGCTGTGGCTATCTCTGTGAAAACACATGAAATGGTATGGGAAATAGTACACTTGACCTGCACCTCATGGACATCTATAGCTAGATTGTAGGTTGCCGCTTTCCAAGTATATGTTGGAAATGATCGTCAAATAGCGTTTGGTAAAGGTTGTCAAATTTAGATCGCAACAGTGTCAATTGTCTTTTAAAGTTTGTACTCCCACAGTATTAATTATACTCAAAGCTACACATGGAACCGAACGAGCTTATCGCTCACCTGTCGGGGAAAGAAACGTCGTGTAGTGATGATCGACTGCATAACCAGCAGAATGAAAGTAGAAGAACCTGCCAGGTCGTAGAACTTTTCCGTCTTAAAGTATGCTGCCACTGCAAACAAAATCCACTGCAACGCCATGTCGGTTACAGCAGCTTTTACAAGTAAGTTTCCCATTGTGATTGTTGATTAGTGAGCTCCAGATAGAAATCCACTGCTATTAGGCATGCGCACAACAGCCGTTCGCTGGTGTTTTGCATGATTGGATCGCCGCCAAATTCCTGGACGCGAATGCTCCAGCTCAGTGTTGATACATAATGTAGTGGTTCTTCCAGCTAAGTTGACAGTTCATAGGAAAACGTAATGTGCGAACCCAAGGTTGAATCGCCCACTGGTAACCCAGGTCGCAAAGATTCTGCTAGCGGCCCAGCTACGAATGAGTTGGGCATGGACTCTCCAGTCGTAACGAAACAGATGCCTCTCGCTTCGACTAAAAGTCATGATGGAGTCTGCAATCGCGTTGCATCTGCGAGAAGCTCAGGAGCTTCCAGTGCGTATTACTCCAGCACGTCCAGCTGTTTCGACTTCCCACTGACACCTGTTCCCATGCCCGCGTCTGTTACCAAGAGAAGAACTCGGCTGAGCTGCGAGCAAGATCTCGGCGGCATATTTGCAGAAGACAAAGAAGGAGAAGAGGAGACTGGTCAAGCCACGGTGCAGCCGCCATCCCTGAAGATGATCCGGCGACTGAAGAGGATGAGCGATGCATGGAGTCATGTCTCGAGATGTTCAGAGGGTGATGAAATCATCGATCGCCTGAAGAAGGGCCGAGAAGAAGCCATAAGGAGACAGATCTACATTGAGGTTAGTGGCAGTATGTTTTACTGTAATGAACTGATATTCCATGCAAGTATTACCCACAACCTAAAGGACATTCTTGTATCTCACATCCAGTCTACAGTTGTGTATTGTGTTTTCTATTTGCAAAAGGGATACATCTATGTCGTGACAGTGGTACACACTGGAGTTAGCTTGTGCCAGTTTCAGACAATTTTCCCGCACTGCCAACACCGGCACTGCATTCACAGAGCCAGCTCATGCTCTAGTCACTCTTGGTCCTCAGCTGACAAGATGGTGACTTCATGCTGTGATGAAAACAGCTTCAGCGACTGCAAGTGCCTCATGGCGGGAACAAGATTAGGACATGAAAATCAGCAGCAGGCTGCAGAGTGTATCAGGTCTCAGGGGCGTAGCTAAAGTATTTGGCACTTGGAGTGGATCCTTCCTTTGGTACTCCCTGTGAGATTTAAACACACCACAAAAAAATGGGGAATGCACAAAATCTGCAAAATCTCAACAAAAAACAACAACGAAGTTCCATCTCAGCTAAAACTCGCCCATTGCTTGCTTCTTTGCTGCTTGTAAATGGTATAGTTTAACTGTTATTAGCTCCAATGACTCCCAGCATGCGTGGAGTTCATTAAAGGTAGTAAACCAGCCGTTGCTGAGTTAGGAAACTGGTTGTTGCTAAGGTTGCAAATCAGCCATTGCTAAGGTAGTAAAACCGGACATTCATACATTAAAAAAAAATTGTACCAAATGCATTCACACCTACTCTGTATCTCGCTTGCGGGATAGAAGTGTTGTGTACGGATCTTCTGGTGAGTCATTTCGCCAATGATGCCACCAAGTTAATGGATGTGCTCCATTATAAGCAGAACCAATGACCCGCACTCGCTTCTGCTTTTTGACTGTTTCCAAGTCCAAAGAAGTGTGTGTAGCTGATCCTCGACCTAAACATCTGTTAAATATTCATTGTGGCACCTTTTTCCTGGTTGTTACCCAGAGGCAGACCCCCCTCCCCCCAATAGTACTTCAACCTTCTTGATTAATTGTAGCATAATTTTATGGGGGGTGGCCCTGCACAGGTGGGCTAATTGCGGCATGGATAGGTGCTAACTAGCTGAGACTGAGCTGATAAGTGGGCCTGATAGAGAAGCAGAAAGTGTGGATCATTAGTGTGCTACAGAAAGATAAACTCAGCTATGTGTGTGTGAGGTTAGATCAGCTGGAACTGCCATTTAAAAGAAGCTGCCTAAGTGAGTTTTAGTTGAAATATGAGCTTTAAAAAAATTCTTTTGATCCCTTGGAATGGTGGTCCAACAAGAGAGGCACAGTCGCTAAAACCCAGTAGAATAGCACATGCAACTCGTTCAGCACCCCTCCCTCTTTTCATAGGCATAATTAGATGCCATTAGCAACATCTTTGGTGCCTCGCTGAATGTCTGAGGACAATGTGAAGATGGTAAATAAGGATTGCAAATTGGTTTCTTTAGTGTGTGGCTGCAAGACTGAATAGAGCTCAGGAGCTCCAGCCACATTTCTCAGAAGTTCATTCCACTGTTCACTCCTACTTGGGAGTGTTCATTGTATACACACACACAAATATATATATATATTATATATATATATGTGTGATGTTTGTGTATACCTTAAAAGGTTATTGTTGTTTAGCGGGAATTCCTTTTCTCCTCGCTTGACACACATATGGTAAGATACAGTGACGTTCTCGATGACTTGAATTTCTTCACTCCATGTTTCGGCTAGACGCTCTAGCCTTCATGCAAAATTTAAGTTGATTCGAGAAAGTTGATTCGAGAAAGCAATTTACACCCGGCTTTTCTGTGTGGCTCTACCCTCCGTTTCTTCAGCGTGGATCACGACTGTTTTCGCCTGCTCGATTTCCGATTTCTTCCAGTGCAGTGGCTAGACAAATTTGTAGCAGGGATGTCCATGTACAGCACTCGCCAGGCTCTGCTCTGCTCTGCAACAGCTCGACCATTCAGCACTATTTGCTATCCCTTCTAACTAGCCAGGAATATACACTCAGCGATCCGTGCCAATATGAAATTGATCACGTCTGCAGATAGGCGTCACTTGCCGAGCAGCTGCTAAGTATTAGGCACTATTGTCTTGCTGACATGGGTGTTATTGCTGATGTTGATGCACAC
>JAQNBH010000012.1:18521466-18686466 GCA_028752905.1 Cladorhizidae sp. MBARI D1340-BT2 | reverse complement strand
ACTGGTTTGCTTGGTAATGGTGGGGCTGGCACTGGTTTGCTTGATAATGGTGGGGCTGGCACTGGTTTGCTTGGTAATGGTGGGGCTGGCACTGGTTTGCTTGGTAATGGTGGGGCTGGCACTGGTTTGCTTGATAATGGTGGGGCTGGCACTGGTTTGCTTGGTAATGGTGGGGCTGGCACTGGTTTGCTTGGTAATGGTGGGGCTGGCACTGGTTTGCTTGGTAATGGTGGGGCTGGCCTTGGTAATGGTGGGACTGGCACTGGTTTGCTTGGCAATGGTGGGGAAAACTTAATTTATAGTTTTTTTGTTCTTTTTCTATAGTCAACTCTCTTTTTTAAATAAATGACCTTTGCATTCTTCCATAGTCCTAGCACTGGGCCTGACCAGAGCTCTGGTGCCTAGCCTAGCACTAGCACTAGCCCCAGGCCTAACTTGAGTCCTGGTGCTAGCCCTACATGTAGCACTAGCCCCAGGCCTAACATGAGCCCTGGTGCTAGTCCTAGCTATTCACATTCGTCATAACTGCACAAGGCAATCGTATTATTTCCGGGGGGGAGGAGGAGGAGGATTTCCCCCAGAGTGCTTCAAAGTCAACACAGCAAAACATTCATTCATGAGTTGTTTTTGAAGATGAGAGAGGCACGACCATCTCTCTTGGCATGAGCTACACAATGCAAATGTACCGTCCTAGAAGCCTTGGAAGACTAACATACTCTCTAGTTTAGGGAATTCGGACTGACAATGACCTGAGGCATTCCAATGAGGTATTGACATCATCGGAGCTGAGAGGTCATAAAACAGCTTGTGTTTACAAAACCCAGCTCGGCACACCTGACTTCAAACAGAGTCCATTTGTGGTTAGCACCTAAAGTAAGGGTACGCCTGGCATGTGATGAATCACTCCTAGCTTATGCAGAAGCCGAGTGTCCTAACATGCCAAGGGTCCTTATTTTGTCTAATTTAGGAAATGTCAAAAAGAACTCTCTCTTTCTTTTGAGGCTTATACAGCACATCAAATGAACTACTAAAGTCAATCATGGAATTTAGAGGAAGGAGGCGGGGGGGAGAGTGGGAGATTTTGTCTTGGCACGCATAGCTATGTACGTGTAAGATGGTTTCTCTCAGGGTCTCAGAGAGGGATGTTGGTGGGTTGGAATGGTTTAAGAGGAAATGGTCATCATATTCACTTACCCAGACAACATCTTGTGTGTATATGTATGTACATGCACATACTGGTAGTGATATATATTAGTGATGCTCAGGACAATCCCACGATCATCTAGGGCTAATGATAGGGCTAAAGATGGAGCTATGGGGCTAATGATAGATCTGCTAGGGCTAATGATGGGGTAGGGCGAGGATAGAGTGAGGACTAGGGAAAGATAGGACTAGGGTTAGGATAAGGTTAAGATAGGACTAGGGTTAGGATAAGGTTAGGATAGGGTTAGGATAAGGTTAGGATAGGTTAGGATAGGACTAGGGTTAGGATAAGGTTAGGATAGGGTTAGGATAAGGTTAGGATAGGTTAGGATAGGACTAGGGTTAGGATAGGGTTAGGATAAGGTTAGGATAGGACTAGGGTTAGGATAAGGCTAGGATAGGACTAGGGTTAGGATAAGGTTAGGATAGGTTAGGATAGGACTAGGGTTAGGATAAGGCTAGGATAGGTTAGGATAGGACTAGGGTTAGGATAAGGCTAGGATAGGACTAGGGTTAGGATAGGACTAGGGTTAGGATAAGGCTAGGATAGGACTAGGGTTAGGATAGGACTAGGGTTAGGATAAGGCTAGGATAGGACTAGGGTTAGGATAGGGCTAGGATAGGACTAGGGTTAGGATAAGGCTAGGATAGGTTAGGATAGGACTAGGGTTAGGATAAGGCTAGGATAGGTTAGGATAGGACTAGGGTTAGGATAAGGCTAGGATAGGACTAGGGTTAGGATAAGGTTAGGATAGGTTAGGATAGGACTAGGGTTAGGATAAGGCTAGGATAGGTTAGGATAGGACTAGGGTTAGGATAAGGCTAGGATAGGACTAGGGTTAGGATAGGACTAGGGTTAGGATAAGGCTAGGATAGGACTAGGGTTAGGATAGGACTAGGGTTAGGATAAGGCTAGGATAGGACTAGGGTTAGGATAGGGCTAGGATAGGACTAGGGTTAGGATAAGGCTAGGATAGGTTAGGATAGGACTAGGGTTAGGATAAGACCAGGATATGGATAGGGGGAATGGATAGGGCAGGATAGGACTAGGATAGGGCTAGGGCATGTGCAGGCTAGAGCAGGCTAGGGCTAGAGCAGGCTAGGGCTAGAGCAGGGTAGTGCTAGAGCAGGGTAGTTCTAGGACTCAGACTAGAACCGAATAATCCTAGCTTTGTACTAGGCACCACTAGGCACACCCTGCATATCTTAGTTTCACTTGCACAGAGGCTGAATGCGCTAGTTAGCGAGTTGACTACTCCCAACTGCAGCATGGCATGTGAAGTATAGAAGAAGAGATTTTATGTGCCGGGATCTGTGAGAACAGGTCCAAATGAACAGGAAATAAATTGCTTAAAATTAGGATTATTTTTCAATACCTACTAATTGCTACTTAGCTTCTCCCATTTAAGACTTTCTTATCTTTTGTTGGGATGGATTTAAGACTGATTCGAGTTCCATTCTGTGAGTAATTTGACTTTCTTTGACCTGATGCCAATGATGCCAATTTGATTATTTTCCACCCTTGACCCCCCTCTCTCGGCTCCCATCATAGTGGGGGTGCAGGTATAGATGGCTCTAGGTGGTTTGAGGTCGAGTAGGCGAGAGGTTATCAGTATTGTACAGTTCTTGTTCTGATCAGGGAGGTCATCTCTCTCTCCTTCTCTTTATCTCTCTCTTCTCTCTCCTTGGAGAAAACCTCCATATACATGTACATACATGTACATGTTCATGTATGTACATGACATTTACAAACAGCAGCAGGTGTGTTGTGCGTGTGTGTGCGCTGCTATATAATATTTGTAGCCCTACAAAGACACAGCACGGATTATGATGAAGGTTTAGCCTATAAACTAGCTCTCTCCATCCTTCCTTCTCCCTCTGTTTTGGCTGGCTTCCACAGCAGGTAGCATTAGTTTAGTGCTTCCAATATTATCAGTCTCCAGGATATCCCTCCCTCCCTCTCTTCTCTCTCTCTCGGCTTGGCTGCCTCAGCGGATAACATCGGTTCGGACTCGCCCAATGGCCCAGATAGCAGCATCAGTAACTGCTTCAGGTAGTGTGTGTGCCATTTTTTTGCTTCTCTTTGGGTCAGTGTTTCCTATTATTACATTTAGAATGGCTACATTCAACCAAACTTAATATCCTAGCTAAATATCCTAGTTTAATATCGTAGTTTAATATCCTAGCTAAATTAATACCCTAACTTAATATCCTAACTTAATATCCTAACTTAATATCCTAGCTTAATATCCGTTTTAATATCCTAGCTTATTATCTTAGATCTCTACCTCTGCGAATACTGTTCTCTGGCCATGGCCATGTTCTGCTCTCAGCATACATATGTATCCACTCACTAGTGCTGCCTCTCCCTGTCTAAACATTTCTGAGATTCCTCCAGGCTTCTCTTTATTTTCTTCTCAGCATGTTCACTTTGTGTGTTCCTGTCTAGAAGTTGTTATCATTACATACTTCATCACTTCCTGTTCTCTCACTTCATTTCTCTTGTTGGCGTGTGTCATGTCCCGTTCGATGTTTTCCTGCTGTCTCCCTGGGACACTCGCTCTCACATTGTGCTCTACAGTTGCCTGAATCCGGTTGCTGCCTTGAGCGGTGCTAATCATGCAGGCCCCTCCCATGCCCCTTCCGCTTGTGCTCTCTCTGTGTGTGTCTCCTCACTTTCTCTGAGCGGGTGTTGCTACAACATACTCTGCCTCCTTATAGACATTCATTCCAGCACATTACCACAGTGTGTGAATTACCATGGCGATGGTGGGATGCTTCTAACAGCGGTCTCACCAGCCAAGTGCCGAGACAAAATAGCAGCAACCTTAGGTAACCCCAGGTTTCTTCCTTATGTAACCCAGGTTCCTTCCTTAGGGAACCCAGGTTCCTTCTTTAGGGAACCCAGGTTCTCTTCCTTAGGGAACCCAGGTTCCTTCCGTTCTCTTCCTTAGGGAACCCAGGTTTCTTCCTTATGTAACCCAGGTTCCTTCCTTAGGGAACCCAGGTTCTCTTCCTTAGGGAACCCAGGTTCTCTTCTTTAGGGAACCCAGGTTCTCTTCCTTAGGAAACCCAGGTTCTCTTCCTTAGGGAACTCCTCTTCCTTAGTGAACCCAGGTTCTCTTCCTTAGGAAACCCAGGTTCTCTTCCTTAGGAAACCCAGGTTCTCTTCCTTAGGGAACTCCTCTTCCTTAGGAAACCCAGGTTCTCTTCCTTAGGAATCCCAGGTTCTCTTCCTTGGGGAACTCCTCTTCCTTAGGAAACCCAGTTTCTCTTCCTTAGGAAACCCAGGTTCTCTTCCTTAGGGAACCCAGGTTCTCTTCCTTAGGGAACTCCTCTTCCTTAGGTATCCCAGGCCTTAGGGAACCCAGGTTCTCTTCCTCCATGTAGAACCTCTAGAGGCTGAGCAGGGGTGCTTACTAAGACCTCTAGAATACCAAACACAGGTAGTGTTTGGAGAGGCAGTACACAACTGGATCGGCGGTCTCTATTAGGAAGTATATATTGTGACGTGTGCAATATTGCTCTTCTAGCTGTCTATTGCTTGTGTTCTGCAGGAGCTTCTAAACGATGCTTCATCACAGTACCACATCCAACGGCAGGCCAAGTCTGTTCTCACGGTTTGTTCCGACAACTTCGGCATGGACGACGTCGAGGCAGAGAGAATCATTTTGCTAGCAGGTTGGTAAAGTTAAAGGAGCTATTATTATCGTGCATGTGTCTAGTATATACTATAGGAAGTGGATTGTATATTACAGGAAGTGGTGGATAATATACTATAGGAAGTGGATAGTATACTACAGGAAGTGGATAGTATACTACAGGAAGTGGATAGTATACTATAGGAAGTGGATAGTATAATACATGAAGTGCCTACTACACTACAGGAAGTACTAAACACATTTTGTGGGCTGCCTATATGACTGTCGAGACAGGCCACCATGGAGCATGCTGGTGAGAGTGGAAACAGCTTTCTTCTCAGAAGTGGAAGCTTATGGCGGTCAAGCAGCAGCTGCAAGTCGGAGCCGTAGCGCTGCGAGTCTAGGGAGGAGCCAAGCAGGGAACCCCTCGCCTGCTAAATTAAGTGCCTGCAACCCTTGCAATGCAAGAAACTGCCTTCAGTGTCGCATAACCAGGCCTTTAGTTTAGCTCATAAAACAGCTTTGTAGGGGTTAAAGGATGTATCACACGTTGCTCGTACACTAACCACATCTTGAAGAATAGTGCTAAAAATAAATGATTATTTTTTAATCAAGTGACCTCTGACCTTCATGGTTTCCTCCTTGGCTCCTCCCTAAGCAGCATTGGAGCTACTGTTTGGTCAGCATAAGCTTCCGGCTCTTGCGCCGACAAAAAGCTGCACTCCACCCCCACCAGCGTGCTCCGTGGTGGCCCACCCTAAAGCAGTAACGACGAACTTACGTGTGCATTCCAATAGTTCAATTAGGCGCTGGAGTTTCTATGGTTACTACTCCACACGTGTATGAATCTCTCGATGAACTCTCAGTTGACATAATAACATTATAATCACCTTCTCAATAATCAACTTCCAATTGTATTCACTCGAAGCTTCAACTAGCCTCCATCAGGAATTATAATGTATGAATCTCGTTAGAGCACTTCCTGTAGTGACCCCCTGCCCCCTTCGGTAGCTCCTTGAGCACTCCAACCTAGATGGGACGTCTGACGACTGGTGTCTTCTCCCTGCATGTGCGTGCAGCTTTAACATTGAGATGCATGCATGTGCGTGCAGCTTTAACATTGAGACGCATGCATGTGCATGCAGCTTTAACATTGAGATGGTTAGTTGAAAGATAATGATGTGGATTCTGCTCTAGCATAGGGACAATAATCGATCAGATAGTCCCAGATCACCGAACGTTGGAATACGTAGTTCTCTGTGTGTGCCCTCCAGCCTGATAAAGAGAGGAGGCTAGGGCATCATGGAGTGTGCGGCTAGGGCTAGGGCATCGTGGAGTGTGTGGCTAGGGCTAGGGCATCATGGAGTGTGTGGCTAGGGCATCGTGGAGTGCGGGACGTTCTTCAAAGACTGCCTTTTTAACATCCTTTGTCATATTCTTGGTTATTAAAGTTTCAAAATGTCTGCCAGAGATTTGCCACTGCATGTAGCGAGGCGTGTGCTGGGTACATATTATAGAATTTTACCAGGCACGAATTACAAACACTGGTTAAAATATGTTGAGAACTTATTAAGGGTAAAATTATTATGCTATGAGAATGTACACTATGAGAACGTACAATAATAATACAGGATTAGCATGATTATGCTTTGAGAACTTAATATTGCTATTCCTGACTTAGTAAGGGTTAAAATTATTATGCTATGAGAACTTGCAATAATATTTTTTGTGGCTTGGTAAGGGTTAATATTATTTTTTTCTATGACAACCTGCAATAATGTTACGTTATTCATGACTTATCGGACACCAGGGGAGCGGTACAAGGCATATCACGAAGAAGCAGAGAGAATCGTCTCCGAGCTTGGATCGAGCATCTGGGACATCCCCTCAGGGATGGACGTGGAGGAGGCATCTGTGTCACCCGCTACCCTCTACATTAGTGGTAGGTGTCCTCAGGCAGTGATGCTTGTATTACAGGACAGACACTTAGCTTCTGTTTCACTGGGGGGAGGCAGGTTGAAGTAGGCTGACAATGGCTCTATGGGAACACACACTGGACCAACACCACACTGGGTTGAGGCAGGTTGAAGTAGATTGACAATAGCTCTATGGGGACACACACTGGACCAACACCACAATGGGTTGAGACAGGTTGAAGTAGATTGACAATAGCTCTATGGGGACACACACTGGACCAACACCACAATGGGTTGAGACAGGTTGATAGATTGACAATAGCTCTATGGGGAGACACACTGGACCAACACCACACTGGGTTGAGGCAGGTTGAAGTAGATTGACAATTGCTCTATGGGGACACACACTGGACCAACACCACAATGGGTTGAGACAGGTTGAAGTAGATTGACAATAGCTCTATGGGGACACACACTGGACCAACACCACAATGGGTTGAGACAGGTTGATAGATTGACAATAGCTCTATGGGGACACACACTGGACCAACACCACAATGGGTTGAGACAGGTTGAAGTAGATTGACAATAGCTCTATGGGGACACACACTGGACCAACACCACACTGGGTTGAGGCAGGTTGAAGTAGGTTAACAATAGCTTTATGGGGACACACACTGGACCAACATCACACTGGGCTGAGGCAGGTTGAAGTAGGTTGACAATAGCTGTACCAAACCACACTGGGTTGAAGTCTATAGCTCTATGGGGACACACTGATATTGACCTGGATCTGACAGTAGCACACCCCACACTACTGCATGCACATACACATGCTCATGGAATGTGCTATAACATATTTCTCACATGCAACAAGGGTTAATTTTCAGATGGGGTGGGAGGATTTCCCCCCTCTAAAAGAAATCTTGATAATTATTATTATTTGTGTCATTAACTCCTTTTGTGGTTGACTTCCGTTTCTCTTGAATTTTCATAGATATCAAGTTAATGTTGTCGGATGATTTTAACGCGAGTCTTCAAGCATCTTCAAGTAAGTGACATGCACACTGACAACAAACGAGCATCTATTAGAGTGTCGGGGCAGGTGGTGTGTTTGGATGACTAGCTTACAAGCTGAGGGTCTCGACAAACACAGCTCATTTGGTGAAGGCTTTACCAGTGTTTTGTACGGAGATATCCCCCCCCCCCCCCCCCCCCCCCCCCCTCATTCCAAGAAATTTGAAAAATCATCATATTGCTAAAAATATATAATTGAATATTCAGCATCCATCGATAGGCAATGGACCCTTCCTTGTAAAAAAAATTTTTTAATTTTTATATATATTTTTAATCTTCAAAACCACAACACAGCCTAGCTGTAGCTCTACTTTCCTTCTGTGTTGCTTTGAAACGGTAAGAGCAAGCCAAGAACATGTCCTAGATTTTGCTGACTAGGTATGTAGTGCCTGACATCAGCACTGCCACAACAAACATCTGGTCTTTCTGCAGGACAGGTGCCTTTGAAGTAGGTTAGCTGTGCTGAGCTTACTCATTACATCACAGCTATGGAAAGTGGCCACTTGAGAGCTTTTGCTCACCTGTGGTCAATTTTTAAAAAATAGCATAAAATAATTTATTACTTGGGCAATTCCCTGTAAAAGCTTCCATCTTTTTTCTGCTTCTATTTTTTAATTTTTTTTATTTATATATTTTATTTTATTTATTTATTTATTTTTGCCCGCCAGACCTGCCCACTATTTGTTTAAAAGCAGCCATGCTTCAAGGGAGCATGTGTTGTTGGTCTCCCCCCCTAACCAGAAGTCTTGAATGTTCATGTACATGTAGATTGGGATTGTTATATCGTCCCAGGTTCAAATCTCAGGACTGACCTTTTTTTCCTTCCCTTTTTTTTAAGAGGCCGGGTCGTGGGCCGAGGTGGGGAACTTGTCCCGTCGCACCTCCCCACGTCCCCAATCTTCTTCCCCCCTTACACGATGCCCGTTTAGTCATTTCGGTTTAGAGAGAGAGAGAGAGGTGGACATGTTTCCCGCGGGAGGCGCTGATGCCTAAACAAACATCACGACAACTTCTAACAGTGGACCCCTTGGCTCGTGCATCGATGAAGAACGCAGCAAGCTGCCATACTTGTAGTGTGAATTGCATAATTCAGTGAATCATCAAGTCCTTTTTATTAATTGATTATTTATTTTTCATTTCACATATTAGGCTACAGGTCATGCTATTATTAGTCTGACCATCTTTGTCATGGCTACAATGGAGTGTGTGCCTGACTTGATGCCATCATCGGATACCACAAACATGTTTTTGTGGTGTAAATATGTACATCAAAGTGGGCCACCTGTAGGAGGCTAGACTAGTGCACACATGAACACCTTATACACATATACACCGTATACACATGCGTGGTTGGGAGTGTGTCATTAGGAGACATGTATGTACATGTACATGTACATGTAGTCATGGTAACAGCAAATAGTGGTTTCCTCTGTCATGTTTATATACATTAACCCTTTCCTCTGCATGTTTAGTGCGCCATGTTAGCCCGGGTTTAGTATTCATCTTTTGCCTTATTCCTGCATCCTTTTTAATATCCTGTTTATCCCTTTCCTTTTGAGTTTTAACTCTTTAGGGGTAAGATTGGATATATCCGTAAATGTGCCTCTTTCACTTCCCGACGATATCGGATATTATAATTACCTTCTCAACTTCAGATTGTATTCTCTCTACATTTCGACTAGTTGCTCTAGCTGTCTCAGGAATCATTATTCCTGATGAAGGCTAGAGCATCTAGTCGAAACGTCGAGAGAATACAATTCGAAGTTGATTATTGAGAAGGTGATTATAATGTTATTATGCAATTGGAAATTAGTCCTCGAGGATGGTGAAGGAGACAGCATTTCTCGACACTGGGTGTGTGAGCCAGCGTGTGGTTTGTATCACATGGTGAATAGCTAGCTACCGGGTCTTAGCATCTCTGATGAAGGCTAGAGCATTTAGTCAAAGCTTCGAGACGGTAGATATTCTAGTTGACTATTGAGAAGATCCTTGTAACTGAAGAAGAAGTCTGCATTTTTAATCTCAGCCAGAGAATGTAAGTTAGCCTGATGTGGAAGTCGGAATAGTCCTCTGCGCTGGTCACCTCCTCCATCAGCTCCATGGCATTTGCAAACGTGAAAGCCTTCAGAGTTGGGCCACAGAGTGCGATGTCATAGACACAGGATGAATAGGGAGGAGCCTGAAACTGCCTCGGGGCACATCGCATGTCACCGAGCAACCAGACGTGCTGGTTCGTGTAGTGGATAACATGCTCTGCGCGGCTACGCTCAACACAGCTACAAGACATGCCATGTGCTAGTTTGTGTAGCGTACAGCAAACAAGAAACAGTGTGATTAGGCGCATGCTTCTTATTAGGCGCGTGGCGCTTCTTGTTAGGTGCGTGCCTCTTGTTAAGTGTGTGCTTCTTGTTAGGTACGTGCTTCTTGTTAGGTGCGTGCTTCTTGTTAGGCGCATGCTTTTTGTTAGGCACATGCTTCTTGTTAGGTGCATGCTTCTTGTTAGATGCGTGCTTCTTGTTAGGAGCGTGCTTCTTGTTAGGCGCGTGCTTCTTGTTAGATGCGTGCTTCTTGATAGGCCCGTGCTTCTTGTTAGACGCGTGCAGGAACAACAACAAAAACAAACAGCTTGAGACAAGGAACAGGAAATGTTTTTATTCGCAAACAACTTATTGGATTGACCCGTTAAAAAATAGAGGAAGCCAGACTGAACCCATGACCCCATCACTTACCATTTAATATCGTGTGTGGCAATCATTATAAAATGCAGTGTAATATTAGTGTCCATGATTTTAAATGGTAAATCATTTTGTCTAGCTAGTGTCTGCATGGATACAATAATGTTTCAATGGACTCTCAGTCGACATAGTGAATATATACTCACTTGACCTTTCAGCTAGATGCTCTAGCATTCATTGGAACTGATGGTTTCTCATTATTCCTGGTGTAAGCTAGAGCATCTAGCCTTCATTGGGACAGATGGTTTCTCATTATTCCTGGTGTATGCTAGAGCATCTAGCCTTCATTGGGACAGATGGTTTCTCATTATTCCTGGTGTATGCTAGAGCATCTAGCCTTCATTGGGACTGATGGTTTCTCATTATTCCTGGTTTAGGCTAGAGCATCTAGGGAATAAAGGTTTCTCATTATTCCTGGTGTAGGCTAGAGCATCTAGCCTTCATTGGGACTGATGGTTTCTCATTATTCCTGGTTTAGGCTAGAGCATCTAGCCTTCATTGGGAATAAAGGTTTCTCATTATTCCTGGTGTAGGCTAGAGCATCTAGCCTTCATTGGGACTGATGGTTTCTCATTATTCCTGGTGTAGGCTAGAGCATCTAGCCTTCATTGGGACTGATGGTTTCTCATTATTCCTGGTGTAGGCTAGAGCATCTAGCCTTCATTGGGACTAATGTTTCTCATTATTCCTGGTGTAGGCTAGACCATCTAGAAAATGTAAGTTAGTCTACAAGTTGGTTATCATCACAATCATGTTTCCTGATTTTATTGATAATAGAATTCCACACAGTTTTTTTAATTTATAATATAAAAAAATAGAACCTTCTTTGGTTCTGCTTTGAAGATTTTTTTTGCATTCTTCCTTCCTTGCCTCCCCACTGCTCCCTCCCAATCTGTGTATGGTACAATAGTTGAGCAGTGAGTTAGCTGTGGGAGTGTTGGGTGGCATTGTGCACACCTTCCAATACTTCTCACTGCAGGCAGTGTTGAGTGGCATTGTGCACACCTTCCAATGCTAATCACTGCAGGCAGTGTTGAGTGGCATTGTGCACACCTTCCAATGCTAATCACTGCAGGCAGTGTTGAGTGGTATTGTGCACACCTTCCAATGCTAATCACTGCAGGCAGTGTTGAGTGGCATTGTGCACACCTTCCAATGCTAATCACTGCAGGCAGTGTTGAGTGGCATTGTGCACACCTTCCAATGCTTCTCACTGCAGGCAGTGTTGAGTGGCATTGTGCACACCTTCCAATGCTAATCACTGCAGGCAGTGTTGAGTGGCATTGTGCACACCTTCCAATGCTAATCACTGCAGGCAGTGTTGAGTGGCATTGTGCACACCTTCCAATGCTAATCACTGCAGGCAGTGTTGAGTGGCATTGTGCACACCTTCCAATGTGCTAGTCACTGCAGGCAGTGTTGAGTGGCATTGTGCACACCTTCCAATGCTAATCACTGTTGGTGCTAAGTGCTGAGGAAGCCAAACAGTGACAGTCTGATGAAAGGCCGAGAGTCAGAGAGATGCTGGAGATACCCATCATTGTTTGTTTTCATTACTCAGTTATTGGGATGGCTCTGGTATATACATGGGATGCTAATATTCTTGTGGTCACTGGAGACGCAGTCCTAAATTAAGCCTGTTTGAAATATGTGGACACTTTGTTGTTGTTGTTTTTGTTGATATTTTGTTGCTATTTATATAATGAAAACTTTTCTAAGTTCTTGTGGACATTTTTCAACGTTTTTCCCCCTTTTTTTCTCTCCCCATTTTCCCCTTCTTCCCCGTGGATAGTTTCCTCAAAACGTTCTCATTGGTCAGCTGCATAAATCTATCAGCATGTCTTAGCCACACCCCTTAAACATGCCACTGGTTCTTCGCAAGCAGAGACTGTCCCAGCACCAGGAACTTTCCCGTATCCCTAATCTTTTGCTCTCTCCTCGTCAGTGTCCACTTGCTAGTGCAAGATGAATGTCCACTGAGTTAGACCACGACTAGAGTTATTCACATTAAATTTTTATATCCGTGGCTAAACTCAAGCCACACGTAATAATTAATTTTATTATGACTCGTCACAGAAAACCACACCCACTACTTCCTGTGTCTGCTGAGGGAGAAGAAGACTAAAGGGATCATTGCCACTCAGATACTCTCCATTCCTGGCCAGAGCTCTACACAAACTCTTCACTGCACCAACATGCTCACTCTGTAAGTGTGTGTCTCTCTGTGGGTATGTATGTATGTATGTGCATATGATGTATGTATGTGTACATGTATGTATGATGTATGTTTGTGTACATGTATGTATGATGTATGTTTGTGTATATATGTAGGAGCATGTATGTTTGTGTGTATATATGTAGTGCATGTATGTTTGTGTGTATATATGTAGGTGCATGTATGTTTGTGTGTATATATGTAGGTGCATGTATGTTTGTGTGTATATATGTAGGTGCATGTATGTTTGTGTGTATATATGTAGGTGCATGTATGTTTGTGTGTATATATGTAGGTGCATGTATGTTTGTGTGTATATATGTAGGTGCATGTATGTTTGTGTGTATATATGTAGGTGCATGTATGTTTGTGTGTATATATGTAGGTGCATGTATGTTTGTGTGTATATATGTAGGTGCATGTATGTTTGTGGTATGTATAGTATGTGTGTGTCTATATCTGAAAATGGTAAAGAAGATTTGCTATAATAATAGGGGTTGCAGAGAGACACTGACAATCTCCATGTCTCCATGGTTATTTTCCTTAGTTGTTCTATCCAGTGTTTCATCCAGGATTTTTCAACTGGGGTGGGGGGGCACAGATCCTGAGTGAGGGGTGTTTAACCCTCCTCCCCCCCCGGATGAAACCCTATATTGATTTTGTAGCGTGACCCCTCCCCTCTCCTTTCAGTCTGCACTAAAGCAACAGCAAGCACGCGGCCGTAGCTCTCCTAACCCGCTCTTCTGCATGTTTCTTAGTTATGTCTACCAATGGGTGTGGCATATTATTGCAGTGTCAGCATGAACACGAACCATATAAACAAAGTAGGCATGGCAATCTAGTGTCCCTCCCCTGTAATTATAGCAATAATAATATGCAGAGTGTGTATGATGTGATGATAAAGAGCGGAGCATTGTCAATGTGCTTCGAGGCTAGTTGTTGTTGTTGTTGCCTTGGTATTGAGCGGCCATTTTCTTGTTAAATGCCCTGCGTAACCCTCTCACCCTTAAGAGCATCATGCCCCGCTCTTAATCAAAATAACAATGTGCGCCATCATTTGTGAGCCATAACTTTTATTTCATCGCTCTATTTATGTATGCTAATTTTTAGTGTGTCACTACCCGGTAACTAAGGGGGGAAATTTTTGAAACACCGACCGCTCAAGGTTTTGACAACCCCCCCCCCCCTCCCCCCCAAAAAACGACAAGGCAATTAAAATCTAGCAAAAAAAAAATCTTCTAATGACAAGTGGTACTTTTGACTCGGCTGAGGATGACTCTAGTGAGGAAGAAGATTTTGGTAGCCATGCTATCCAGGTGAGCCTTCTTACGAACGACGAGCCTCGGATAAGTTGGCCACAATCATTGAAACTGTTTGGACACGGTTGGATGGGTTTTTAGCCCTAGAGAGGAAAGCGATGGGGTAGTGTCTGACGAGGAAGACATGGATGAAGAAGGCTTCTCAGGTTTGTGAATGGAATCTAGCTCAAGTACTAGCCTGTTAGTTGCCCAAATGGCAGTAGTTATTTCCCCCCCCCCCCCCCCCCCCCCCCCAAAAGCATGGGGGAGTGGCTTCCCAGGATTGTTTTAGTCGAAATTGTACACTGTACATGTATGTGTGTTTATGGACTCGATGGTGGGGCTGATGGTGCTGGAGAACTGCAGTCTCTCTCTTGCCTCCTCATCTCCTCTCACAAATGATTATAAACAGTGGCATATGTAGATGAATAGAGGATAGTCGTATTCGTGTGTGTGTGTGCTGGTGGCAAAGGGTGGGGTCTGGTTGGTGCTCTTTGTTGGAAAGGGTCAGAGTACGTGTAGACAAAGTGATTCAAATGACATATGACTTTGAGGATGCCTGAGTTTCAACCAAAATACTTCGGCCTTCATTCTTCCTCTGTCTCTTCTTCCTCTGTCTCTTAGCTACTTTAACTTATAGCCATGTTTGTATTTAGTCACAAACAACAAATGGTTGCTAAGTGTAAGCAAATTATGTTCTAATAGATTTTTTAAACGAGCTAAAGATAATCGTATTCATACTCTGTGGTCATCTGTGCATCACACAAAATATGACCAGAATGTTTATCGCTAATCCATAATATATGGTTGCTAGGGACTTAGTGAATTTCTGACTTGGGGTATGGCTGAAGCTGGTTCTAATTTTATTATTATTTTACTGTCCCAGCAATCTGGCGGTGAGAGAGGATGACAACCATCGTTTATTATACATCGTGTTCCCCCTTGTGTTCTAAGAAAGTCATAGAAGTTGACTAGATACAGTAACTCACTCTCTCTCTTGTGCATGCACACACACACACACACACACACACACACATGTCCACCATGGAGACAGACTGCATGGCTAGTGAGAGAGACTGCAATATTGTAATGTATGTGCCAAAACCAGTGTGATATGCGTGTACCTAGACACATGATTCTACAATGCGAGCTCAGATATAAGGCTAACAGCAGCTCACAATGGTTGCTATGGCATTGCAGGGCCTGTCAACAGTGTTAATGACAGAGACGGTGCCAGATTATTGAAATTTCTGGTTAACACAATTACGCCAGCTGCATTCATGATTAGACCCGACAATTAGATTTGTGTGTGTGCATGCACATGTTTACGTGTGTGTGTGTCTTAGTATATATGTGTGTGTGTGTGCATGCACATGTTTACGTGTGTGTGTGTCTTAGTATATATGTGTGTGTGCGTGCATGCACATGTTTACGTGTGTGTGTCTTAGTATATATGTGTGTGTGTGCATGCACATGTGTACGTGTGTTTGTGTAATAGTATATGTGTATGTGTGTGTTGAAATTAAAACTACGAGGGGATTCTAAAGGAACTGGGGCAGGTGGCATTCTCACAACAACAACTTAAAATGCAACCTAAACAGGCAGGGCAGGCCCCTCAATCACGCAGCACTTGACTAGGCACAGAGTAAACACATGGTGTTTGTGTGTGCGTGCGTGCGTGCTGAGCACTCCCTCAACCACGAAGCCTAGACAAGCCATCAATGTAGGATCTTGGGTTAATGTGCCTACTGGCACTTGTTTGCCTCAATCATTACTTGGAAGTAATTGGAAGCTAATGGTGTTTATTATCTAAGGACAATTTTTGAGATTTGCTGACGTTACCCCTTCTAACCACGTTACCCCTTCTAACCCCCAGCTCCCTTGGGGGAGAGCCGTGGTTCCACCGTATAATAACTCTAAGCTATTAATT
The DNA here is from genome assembly GCA_028752905.1 of Cladorhizidae sp. MBARI D1340-BT2. Lineage (NCBI taxonomy): Eukaryota > Metazoa > Porifera > Demospongiae > Poecilosclerida > Cladorhizidae > Cladorhizidae sp. MBARI D1340-BT2. The sequence goes on along the minus strand of JAQNBH010000012.1, from coordinate 18,670,451 downwards.
AAGAACATTCCATCCCATACCACCAAGCTGTGGTAGACAGTATGTTGTTTTAATTAAAGCCTTATGCAAGTGTCAAATCGGTGTATTCCAAGCATGTAAGAATGAGCTTTCCACTTCGATGACAGCTTCGCTCGGGGTAGTTAAGGTTTAAATTCTGTCACACTCATGTCATCCAAACAGCTAAAGACAATTGTAAGGTAGAGATTATGTAGGATATGTTGACAATAGTCCTTAATTTCAGTCTACTTCTTTTTGTCCTCTTGGAATTTATCTTACAAGTAGTAGACAAATAATTTTGCGGTTACAACTTTGGAACTCTGTAGATTCTGCACACTTCACTGTATCCACTAGATATATAGCTCAAAAGATAACCCTCTCTTTTGATGCCAAAAGATGTTGGGTAGAACCATGCCAAAGTTACATGCAGCTAAAGTGGGAGTGCCTCAAAAGCCGAGTTCCAGAACTGGCAGCAGGTGTGGCTCAGGATTGGAATGTGCTGGGCCGCTGTAATTAAGAGCTCGTTATAGGAAGCTGTACTCTACTAGGGATGTTTTCATTACCTGTGTAGGAGCAGCACTTAGGAGCAATTAGCCCGCAGTGCTCATGAATATCAAATTTTTTCCCATGACAACCCACCACATTTTCAGTGGCCTCACTAGACCACCTGGCCACTTGCATATACTTTCTCCCAACTGGTTTGCACTTCCCAATCTGGCGCCACACCTGCAACCACAGATTTTAAGGTACACCCACTTTGACTGCCTGTAACATTGTCATGGTGATACATACATGTACCTATGCTAGTATCAAAAGAGAGCACACAGAGAGAGCTATCTTTTGAGCTATATATTCACTTCCCTGTTTTGTGCAGAATCTGTGGAGCTCCAAAGTCTTAGACATGTTTGTTTTATTTGAAAGTTTAGTCTCCCCTTATCTATGCGTTTTGTTTTGGCCTCTAAATTGTGAGTGTATTGTGAGTGTAATGTAGGTTTTAATCAAAGGCGGCAGTCGTCATGGGATCTGGCAACACAGTTTCCCCCCACGTAACCATGTTGTTGGTTAAACAAATCCCGAAATTGCCAACAGTTACCTGTTGCTGCCTTCACGTATGCGCTAAATGCCCCTGATGTCGCCCCTCCCCCCCTCCCTAAATGCACCCTGCCGATCCTTACTCAAAAATGTTCATCTTTGACCACGTCAGTGTTGCAATATGGTCAACACACTTGACTCTGACTCTGTAGTAGCTCGGCATCAAGTCGCCGAGCAGATTCTGATCACATGTATAGAATACCGCAAGTCTTAAGTAATTCCAAACTCATGCATAATTCAATCCCTTCATGGGTTGTAAATATTGAGTCACTTTAGGTAAAGTCTGGTGTATTTTAATACACAAGCCTTTGTTTAATTAGGATTTTTATGGCGAAGGTGTGTGAATGGCCTAAGTCGTTAAGGCCTCACAAGGTTCCATAAGGAGAGCAATTAGCTGAGCAAGAAGAATGACTGCTGGGCACAAATAAGACCCTTGGCTAGCTGGCCTGCCATTTGCATTAACTGTTGCCTTGTTAGCACTTTTGTGTGGAGTCACATGCAGAGTGTTTGTGGTTGATCACTCGAGTGATAATTATAACTGGTAAAGTCTTGTGTTTGTGTGTACAGTAGAACGCCAGTTATCTGAACTCCAGATATCCGAACACTCCAGTCAACCGAACACCGAAATATGAAACCGCACCCCGAAAAATGAAATATGAAACTACACCCAGTTCATTACACCCACTTCATTACCACTTCATTACACCCACTTCATTACCAGCATCGCAGGGTACAATGTTTCATTGCGCATGCACACAAATCGTCTCGCTTTCCAATCACCAAACGTTATTTTGACCGACCGACCAACCAACCTGTCCATTCTTCTCTTCATGGCTTCGAATTCTAAGAAGAGGAAAAGAGTTTTCCTTGCCATTGACGAGAAACTCAAGATTTGTAAGCTAGTGGAGCAGGGAAGAACTTTAGGCGGAATAGCGATCGAGTTTAATGTTGGAAAGTCAACCGTCCATGACATAGTGAAGAACAAGGACAAGCTGAAGATCTTGGAGAAATTCACTGCCTCAAGTCGATAAAGTAGCAGCTTTAGCTATCCCAGGCTACTCGCCAGCTGTTGAAGGAAGTGACAGCGGTGGAGAAGATCCATTTGCTTCCTTGGACGAAGAGGATGAAGAACATAACGAACTCATTGTCGATTACGATAGCGATTAGGAACTCTTGCCAGCCAACTACTACCTAGCTCAATGTTTGAAATGAAACAATCACAAGCACAATGACGCACCAAAAAATTGCGTCAGCACAATAGCGCAAGACTGGCTTGGCACTGTGCAAGCGCATTGCTTGAAGATCGCAACTTGATTTGGCTGAAATAAATACATATATATATATATATTCGAGTGAATACGGTATATTTTTTAAGTTTTTGCAATTGACCTCTTTTAGGGCCAAAAACATATAATTATTGGAGTTAATTAATGTGTGGGCGTGACTCCAGTTATCCGAACATTTCAGTTATCCAAACACCTCTGGTCCCAACGTGTTTGGATAACTGGAGTTCTACTGTAATTAGCAACAAGGATTGAGAGAGAAAGGGGGGGGGGGGGGGGGCAGGTGGTGCACTCGGTTTTTGGTTTGTTTCCCCCAAATGTCTCTTCCCCCCCCCCACACACACATCTATGGTAGCTATGGTTTCATACACAGCCCCTACCCTCGTTCCCCCCCCCCCCCCCCCCACCTCTTGTTAGATGAAACACTGGATTTAATTTGGGGGGGGGGTGATTTTTTTAAAACTATTTGTCTCCGTATATCTGCACATGTGCAAGTCTTTGGTGTAATAAACATTTTTTTACCATTTACCAAATGATGTTCTCTTGTAGGCTTGAGATTCCACCCAACTTTGTTCTAGAGATACAGATATACCACATGGTGAGTTGCCCATCTCTTCTCCTTTCTCAATGGCTAACTATTTTACAGGTTGAGTCCTTCAAGTGTCACAGGCTGTGATGCATGCCAGTAGAATAATAGAGTTCCTGAGGTGCTGTGTAGAGGAATATTATCGGGCGGGGGGGGGGGAGGGAGGGATGTGTGTGGCGAGAAGGGGTGTGGTGAGTGGGTGTGGAGGACTTGCCGACATCTAAAGTGCTAGTGTGATGCAGTAATTGACTAAAGCCAATATGAGTCTGTGAGTAGAGAGGTCAGCCAAACTTGAACTTGATCTCTAAATTTCATAAATTCCAGCACCGACCAATTCCCAACTGTTCTCATTTGATGTAGCACTTTTGAAGACTCAACAAACTCTCAGTTGACGTAATAACATTACAATAACCTTCTCAACGATCAACTTGAAATTGCATTCTCTCGACGTTTCGACTAGACGCTCCAGCCTTCACCAGGAATTGTAACTCTTAAAGAGTTGGCATTTATTATCAATAATCGGTTTAGATTCGCTTGGAGGAGATAAATATAGATTGTGCAGTGGAGAGTGGATGGCGCATGGAGCTCTCCGTGGATTAGATTCTAACCTCAAAAGCTGCAGTAATAAGCCTCTCGAGAGTAATCCCACACTATTGTATATTGGAGATAGTCTTCTTTCCCTCCCTGAACATCCGATAGCAAAGCTCCCTTATAATTGCACTATTCTTAGCATGTCCAGCTGCTCCTTGATTTCTAAAAAAAAAAAAATTTTTTTTTAAGAATAAATTAAAAAAAATCCCCAACTTTGATTTTCTCTCCCAACAGTGAGTGTCTGGGCTATCAAATAATGACTTGAAGGGAGTCTCAATACTCAAGCATTAACTCATATAGAATTTATTAACTGCAGATCTGTTTCTAATTATAAGAAGCCAGTTTGAACTACACTTACAAACTACTACAAGCATTTCCCTGGTTGCTATGGGTCTCCATCTGCAACGGTGAATTTCACTTGATTCGACACCCAGTGGAGAGGAGATGAGCATCTCTAGAATTAACTAATGGATGACAGCAGTTTTATTGGTCTTCCAATTTACACTCTAAAAACTCGTAACATTTTTTCCGTGGCCTTCTTTTGAAATGCTTAACAAATGCACAGAAGGAATCGCCATGGCTACAACCAGTGGCATGATACAGACATGTGCCACACTCTCACTCACAACCTCTCCAGACTGAGGCAACCTCTTCTCTTCTATCACCTAGCCACATCAGGCGGTGTGCTGGTTACATTAGCATAACAAGGAGAGCTTTTGAGATATATACACAGCCTCGATGTGGTTAGGTGAAGTGTTGTATAGAAGAGAGGAGATTGCCTCAGTCTGGAGAGGTGGTGAGTTGGAGTCTGGCATAAATGCATTATGCACATGCAGGGGTTGAACACTGACGTGTTTTGGGAAAGAATTGGGTTAGCCTCCCCCGGGCATCCTGAGCTGCGTATGAGTCTCTCATGTTCCCATTCCCGAGCACCTTAAAAGTTTATTTAAGGGACTCTGCCATTATGATGGTGTGTGTATACTATTCCTGGCAATGGATGTTGTCTTGTATGCAATGACGTCTTGTGTGCAATGATGATGGTTCCTTCCACTTCTTCTTTTTCAGAGTAGTGAAACTAAACGAAGAAACAAAAAACGTGTTCTATCCCGAGTTCTAAGTACTGTAAGTCTCATCTCTCTCTATATATTTATGTATAGATAAATGGCATTTAGACGAGATGACAGTACGAATAAATTGTGGGAGAGAGATGATAATTAAAGGAGGTGTGGCAGGACTCTTGTTACATAGTTGTACCTTGGACCTTCCTGGATCAAGTACTTTATGTATGGATGCCCTGATTTCAAAGTTCTTGCCAACCTGATCCTAACCCTAGCCATTATTTCAATGTTCTTGCTCACCTAATCCCCTAGCCCTAGCCAGTACAATGTTCTTGCTCACCTAATCCTAGCCCTAGCCCTAGCCAGTATTTCAATGTTCTTGCTCACCTAATCCTAGCCCTAGCCAGTATTTCAAAGTTCTTGCTCGCCTAATCCTGGCCCTGAGCTGTATATATGTAGCAGCTCTAGTCTAACATGCCAGACCCTTTACCAAATCACTACACACGGAGCAAAGGTCTGGCTGGGGTCACTTGACATGATTCTTGTGTTCTTATAGAAGTTTTCGACAGAGCTAAAGAGTTTGCGAGTTGTCACATGATATGAAATTGGTATGTTAATTTTACCAGCACCTCCTTAGCATGCCTGACCATGCATCCTGTGCATGCCACTTGAACTTGGAGGCATGGAAGAGACTCTGCTTGCAGCAGCACTGAAGCTGAGACACACTCATATGTGGAGGAGACATGGAAGAGACTGCTTGCAGCAGCACTGAAGCTGAGACACACTCATGTGTGGAGCAATATTTAGCACACGCTGGAGAATAGTCCTCCATGTACATGTGGCCTCCTTCATTTACAAACATCCCAACCTCCAGCAGGCTCAGGCAGCACCTCCATGCTGCAAGTGGCTAGCTAGCCCTCTCTCCCGTGTACATACTTGATTACTATTTTTAATGCTTGCTCGAAATAACATTTTCAGATCTTTATTAGAATTCCTCGAGCACGTGTCTCGGCTACCAGTTGTATTCCTAGAGCCCACAGAATCATGTCAAGTGTCCCCAGACTGTTCTTCATTCCTAGAGCACTCAGAATCATGTCAAGTATTCTCAGACTGTTCTTCATTCCTAGAGCACACAGAATCATGTCAAGTATTCTCAGACTGTTCTTCATTCCTAGAGCACTCAGAATCATGTCAAGTGTCCCCAGACTGTTCTTCATTCCTATAGCACTCAGAATCATGTCAAGTGTCCCCAGACTGTTCTTCATTCCTAGAGCACTCAGAATCATGTCAAGTGTCCCCAGACTGTTCTTCATTCCTAGAGCACTCAGAATCATGTCAAGTGTCCCCAGACTGTTCTTCATTCCTAGAGCACTCAGAATCATGTCAAGTGTCCCCAGACTGTTCTTCATTCCTAGAGCACTCAGAATCATGTCAAGTGTCCCCAGACTGTTCTTCATTCCTATAGCACTCAGAATCATGTCAAGTGTCCCCAGACTGTTCTTCATTCCTAGAGCACACAGAATCATGTCAAGTATTCTCAGACTGTTCTTCATTCCTAGAGCACTCAGAATCATGTCAAGTGTCCCCAGACTGTTCTTCATTCCTAGAGCACACAGAATCATGTCAAGTATTCTCAGACTGTTCTTCATTCCTAGAGCACTCAGAATCATGTCAAGTGTCCCCAGACTGTTCTTCATTCCTAGAGCACACAGAATCATGTCAAGTATTCTCAGACTGTTCTTCATTCCTAGAGCACACAGAATCATGTCAAGTATTCTCAGACTGTTCTTCATTCCTAGAGCACACAGAATCATGTCAAGTATTCTCAGACTGTTCTTCATTCCTAGAGCACTCAGAATCATGTCAAGTGTCCCCAGACTGTTCTTCATTCCTAGAGCACACAGAATCATGTCAAGTATTCTCAGACTGTTCTTCATTCCTAGAGCACTCAGAATCATGTCAAGTGTCCCCAGACTGTTCTTCATTCCTAGAGCACACAGAATCATGTCAAGTATTCTCAGACTGTTCTTCATTCCTAGAGCACTCAGAATCATGTCAAGTGTCCCCAGACTGTTCTTCATTCCTAGAGCACTCAGAATCATGTCAAGTGTCCCCAGACTGTTCTTCATTCCTAGAGCACACAGAATCATGTCAAGTATTCTCAGACTGTTCTTCATTCCTAGAGCACACAGAATCATGTCAAGTGTCCCCAGACTGTTCTTCATTCCTAGAGCACACAGAATCATGTCAAGTATTCTCAGACTGTTCTTCATTCCTAGAGCACTCAGAATCATGTCAAGTGTCCCCAGACTGTTCTTCATTCCTATAGCACTCAGAATCATGTCAAGTGTCCCCCCCCCCCCCCCGACTCTTCTCCACAAGTAGTGTAATGCACCTGTGGTGTGGTGGTGATTTTCGAGACTAACTCTTGGCCCTGCCCCTATCCAGTGTTAGGTCAGCAACAATTTTTAAATATAGCTACATGTAGGGCTAGGATTAGGCAGGAAACAACTTTTAAATATAGCTAGAGCTAGGATTAGGCAGGAAACAGCTTTTAAATATAGCTAGTGCTAGGATTAGGTAGGAAACAACTTTTAAATATAGCTAGTGCTAGGATTAGGTAGGAAACAACTTTTAAATATAGCTAGTGCTAGGATTAGGTAGGAAACAACTTTTAAATATAGCTAGGGCTAGGATTAGGCAGGTAACAGCTTTTAAATATAGCTAGGGCTAGGATTAGGCAGGAAACAACTTTTAAATATAGCTAGGGCTAGGATTAGGCAGGAAACAACTTTTAAATATAGCTAGGGCTAGGATTAGGCAGGAAACAGCTTTTAAATATAGCTAGGGCTAGGATTAGGCAGGAAACAACTTTTAAATATAGCTAGGGCTAGGATTAGGCAGGAAACAACTTTTAAATATAGCTAGGGCTAGGAATAGGCAGGAAACAGCTTTTAAATATAGCTAGGGCTAGGATTAGGCAGGTAACAGCTTTGCTAGGGCTAGGATTAGGCAGGAAACAACTTTTAAATATAGCTAGAGCTAGGATTAGGCAGGAAACAGCTTTTAAATATAGCTAGTGCTAGGATTAGGCAGGAAACGACTTTTAAATATAGCTAGGGCTAGGATTAGGCAGGAAACAGCTTTTAAATATAGCTAGGGCTAGGATTAGGCAGGAAACAACTTTTAAATATAGCTAGGGCTAGGATTAGGCAGGAAACAACTTAAATATAGCTAGGGCTAGGATTAGGCAGGAAACAACTTTTAAATATAGCTAGGGCTAGGATTAGGCAGGAAACAACTTTTAAATATAGCTAGGGCTAGGATTAGGCAGGAAACAACTTTTAAATATAGCTAGGGCTAGGATTAGGCAGGAAACAACTTTTAAATATAGCTAGGGCTAGGATTAGGCAGGAAACAACTTTTAAATATAGCTAGGGCTAGGATTAGGCAGGAAACAACTTTTAAATATAGCTCGGATTAGATGAGCAAGAACTTTGAACTTTGGATATTGCTAGTATCCCAGGTTTGTCCCCATCACTACTGGAAGGGGGTAGAGTTACCATGTCCCTTTAGAGCTTCTGTGAACAGCCCCGATGTTATGGCTAGAAGTCTAAGTAAGTAAATGACTGTTGTATTTCCTGCCGCAGGTCAAACGTGTGCCATCCATCTCAAGACACAGCTACCTATTAGTAAGTTAGTAGGAGACAGACATACTTCACTGGATGTACTTGTCCAAATAACTCATGCTCTATGTCTGAATATTGTTAATGTAAGAATCTGAGAAATGCAATAGACAAGGAATTGATATTCTTCCAATTTCTGTGCCCACTAATGCTCAGCCTCTGCCTTCAGACTTCATATAAATATTCTTCCAAGTTCTAGTTTTCTGTACCTACTAATGCTCAGCCTCTGCCTTCAGACTTCATATAAATATTCTTCCAAGTCCTAGTTTTCTGTACCTACTAATGCTCAGCCTCTGCCTTCAGACTTCATATAAATATTCTTCCAAGTCCTAGTTTTCTGTGCCTACTAATGCTCAGCCTCTGCCTCCAGACTTCATATAAATATTCTTCCAAGTTCTAGTTTTCTGTACCTACTAATGCTCCTTCAGACTTCATATAAATATTCTTCCAAGTTCTACTTTTCTGTACCTACTAATCCTCAACCTCTCTCAGTTGGCCTTTCCTTTCTTTTTAAAAATGTCTCCATTTTCCTCGTGCAGCCCCTCAAGCTGGAAATTAAGTTGTACAACTATATATCAATGGAGTAGTCTACCAGGCATGTGCGGGGCAAAAAAGTTAATTTTTATAATTGCGTGTGTGTGTGTGTATAATGTAGCCTGTAGGTATGCACTTGTGAGAGTTCATCCGGTCACATGGCCATGAGTGAGTGTGCTAGAATAGTAGAGTATTCCCTGCGCTCTGTTTATGAAGTTGTTGACAGGCTAGGCAAGCTAATGCTCTAATCTGATTGGGCCCTTAGCAATGAAGAAAGCATCCTAGACTCTATTTGGGCATCCCATGATGCATATAGAATTAAGGTGCAGGCGTGTGCCACGACATTACGTAATATTCGGGGCCTAAAGGGTTAAACTCACACCTTGTGATCTTCAAATTATGTACTTCATCTTTTAATGGTTTGCTCATTTGATATTTTATCCTCTTCTTTCTCCACCTCCTCCTCCACCACCTCCTCCACCACCTCCTCCACCACCTCCTCCACCACCTCCTCCACCACCTCCTCCTCCACCCCCTCCACCACCACCTCCTCCACCACCTCCTCCACCACCCCCTCCACCACCACCTCCTCCACCACCTCCTCCTCCACCACCTCCACCACCTCCTCCTCCACCACCTCCTCCTCCACCACCTCCTCCTCCACCTCCTCCTCTGTGCAGTGCACTAGGACATCATCAACTGACGATGAGCAACCACAATCACCAGAGCCAGGTAACTTGTCCATCTTGTGATTAGCCCTCAGGGTCTGCGGCTGTCTGTCATAAGGTTGATGGCGTAGCAAGCACATGAGAATACCATTACTTCAATGTCTCAATATTCAAGCATCACTGGCTAGGGGGGGCTAGATCTCTTTGGAGCAACTGTTTCAGACAAGAGGAAAGAGTACCAAAAGTTGTTTCCTATAGCAGGGGACGGCTCAGTGTGTGTATGTGTGCTGTGTGTGTATGTGTGCAGTGCTTGTGTGTGTATGTGTGCAGTGCTTGTGTGTGTATGTGTGCAGTGCTTGTGTGTGCTGTGTGTGTATGTGTGCAGTGCTTGTGTGTGTATGTGTGTGTGTGTGTATGTGTGCAGTGTGTGTATGTGTGCAGTGCTTGTGTGTGTATGTGTGCAGTGCTTGTGTGTGCTGTGTGTGTATGTGTGCAGTGCTTGTGTGTGTATGTGTGCTGTGTGTGTGTGTGTATGTGTGCAGTGCTTGTGTGTGTATGTGTGCTGTGCTGGAGGGAAGGCATGAATATTTGTACCTGTAGGTGCATACCTGCTACAGTTCATTACCCCTGCACCAGCCACATGTGGAGCGACACGGTTGCCATTGCCAGCCTCTCCCATTCAGCGGAGGGTCTGGGAACACTGGCGCTCTAAACTTGTTCCAATGGAATGCAATTACTGAATTACTGAATGTCAACATTGGCATGGACGTGTAGCTGATGTCGTAGACAGAGACGAGAGACGATGCCTTCTGCATTCTCCATTCGCTTAGAACTGTACACGAACAAGGGGAGGGAGGCCCACTTTTGAATCTTTACCGTCCACTCCTTGGGAAGTGAAATGACAGTACATATGTCCTGCCATGGAGGACCCACGTGCCTGCGTAGGCTGCGCAAGTGAGAGGTTACCTTACCAGAAAGGAGCACAAGCCAGCTGTAGGACATATAGCAACCCAAGAACCTTATAGGCCCCCCGCAAGCCCTCCAAGACCACCTCCCCCACAGGCAATTAAACTTGCTGCACAGGCGGGTGAGAATGGGCTGAGGCAAATAGTCACTCGGATCATCAACATGCTCTTTAAAAAAAATAATAATAATAATAATAATAGTAATAATAATAATAATAATAATAATAATAATAATAATAATAATAATAATAATAATAATAAAATAATAATAATAATAATAACAACAACAACAACAACAATAATAATATATATTTATGTTTTCTTTTTTTTTTACTCTTTTCTTTTTTCTTTTTTAATCTTTTCCTTTTTTTTAACCCGCTCACCATTACCAGCGTGGGTAATAATGTGGGTAATACATAATTTCCAGTGATGTGTACACCTAACATCCCCTCCCCTCCCCCCAAACCCTCTGGTGATGTATTTAAGTTTGTATGTGCTTGCTTCTCTGCATCCAGCTTCAGGCAAGGAAGAATTGATTCAGTCCGAGTTCCTGCTCGCTGGACATGTGGTCATCACTAGGGAAAGTCTAAGACAACGTGGTCCGTACACTACTAGTGTAAGTACTGCCACCTCATAATTCATACGTAGGACCCAAAGTTCTATTACCTGTCTCTTGCTAGGTTAAATATTAAGTGCGACTAGACTAGCAGGGACATCCTGGGATATGTTGGACCATATGCCGATGTCCCTAGTGAGGGTGACTGACTATACAGCATGGGTACTGGAATACTTGTATCCTAGGGTACTTGGGACTATCCTGGGATGTCCCTAGTGAGGGTGACTGACTATACAGCATGGGCACTGGAATACTTGTATCCTAGGATACTTGGGACTATCCTGGGATGTCCCTAGTGAGGGTGACTGACTATACAGCATGGGTACTGGAATAGCATGGGTACTGGAATACTTGTATCCTAGGATACTTGGGACTATCCTGGGATGTCCCTAGTGAGGGTGACTGACTATACAGCATGGGTACTGGAATATATACTTGTATCCTAGGGAACTCGTGACTATCCTGGGATGTCCCTAGTGAGGGTGACTGACTATACAGCATGGGTACTGGAATACTTGTATCCTAGGGAACTCACGACTATCCTGGGATGTCCCTAGTGAGGGTGACTGGCTATACAGCATGGATATTGGAACATCTCTCTCATGGGATAATTCCATATATTCTGTGGTGTCATTAGCAGCCCATAGCCTTAGCAAGGATCCATGTTGTACAATCAGTCACCCTCAATAAGGACATCCCAGGACGTGCTAGAACATGTAACAGTTCAGAGTGTGTGCATGGAATCATTAACCAGTGTAGTCATAGCTATTTCACTTTGGAGCACGTGCTACTGTGAGTCAATTATGATGCCAATAATGAGGCAGTTGCTTATGAGAGTTCTATTTCATTTGGAGCACGTGCTACTGTGAGTCAATTATGATGCCAATAATGAGGCAGTTGCTTATGAGAGTGCCATAATGTCTATTTCATTTGGAGTGCGGGCTACTGTGAGTCAATTACTCAGACCCAATGACATCATAATTGCATAATGGGGGGGGGGCTTAGGAGAGTGCACGAGTCCAGCCACCCTATCCTTCACAAAGGCATCTCGCTAGCTACGAGTTCCTTGAAGCCACTCACCGATAATAGTCAAGTGTCGCACTCACTACCATTGAATGGATTTGGTTGTAGCTGTTTGGGGCTTGTCTATTCAAGAGCTTGTCCATCTTGTTCATTTGGTGTGAGAAGTTTTTCCTTCTTTGTGCAAATGTGTGTAATGGGTAATCAATAAACGAGGTCTGTGTTGTATATCCCAAGACTAACCCATTGACTCCATTAGCATTTGCCCCCCTCAAACTCGGACATCGTCTGCAAGAGATATCAGAAAAGAGCCATACTCACACACATGTATGTGTGAAATACTGGAGGGGGGGGGGGGTGAAACCTAATGATTACATCATTGCCTACTTTTAATACTGTCCGTGTGAGGTAGTGTCTGTGTGTATTTTTTTGCCTGTCGTCTAACGTGTAAAATGAAGTCGGAGGTACGTACAGTGTAGATGTGAGGAGGGATTTGGTTACTTGGCAGCCTCCATGAGTTGAGCACAGAGCATGAGTAATGCCAGATTTCAACCTTATATTTCTCTTTTCCTTGTCCAGGATAATGAAATTGTGAGCTCTCTGGAACTAGCAGTGAATGCCGATCCTATATACATGCAAGCACCATTAGAAGGATTCTTGGTAAGCATGTGCTCTATGTATATATATATATTATGTGTACATTCTGTGTGTGTGTGTACATGTACAGTATGTATCGAAGTGTAAAGGTCATGCACATAGACAGTACTAGACAGAAATCACCTATTTTGCTTGTCCCTGACGGTAGACCAAACAATATGGAGGAGAGGTACAGAGGTGGTAGGCATTGGGTGCATAGGGGGCGGCATTGGGTCCATAGGGGGGCATTGGATCCATGGGGGGACATTGGGTCCATGCGGGGGCATTGGATCCATAGGGGGGCATTGGGTCCATAGGGGGGCATTGGGTCCATAGGGGGGCATTGGGTCCATAGGGGGACAAGCAGAAGGAATAGGGATCCCTAATATTTTTGACTTCAGGAGGTGACAGTGTGTAGGCTCTCACTCCATCCCTGGAGTAACCCTGGGACACCTCACTCTTTGAATGGGAGGCTGTAATCATGTTAATCCTCTTCTTCCCCACTTCAGAAGTGTGTGTGGTATTGGGGGGAGGAGTCAAGCTTGTGAGATGCAATCACTTACATGTGCTTGCTGGATCACTATATTTCTCCTCTAAAGGAAATGGTCTTTGTGTTGGTGAAGCAGGAAGGTAGCATAAGCTCTGCTAGGAAGGTAGCATAAGCTCTGCATGGTGTGACTAGGAAGGTAGCATAAGCCCTGCATGGTGTGGCTAGGAAGGTAGCATAAGCTCTGCATGGTGTGGCTAGGAAGGTAGCATAAGCTCTGCATGGTGTGGCTAGGAAGGTAGCATAAGCTCTGCATGGTGTGGCTAGGAAGGTAGCATAAGCCCTGCATGGTGTGGCTAGGAAGGTAGCATAAGCCCTGCATGGTGTGGCTAGGAAGGTAGCATAAGCTCTGCATGGTGTGGCTAGGAAGGTAGCATAAGCCCTGCATGGTGTGGCTAGGAAGGTAGCATAAGCTCTGCATGGTGTGTCTAAGAAGGTAGCATAAGCTCTGCATGGTGTGGCTAGGAAGGTAGCATAAGCTCTGCATGGTGTGGCTAGGAAGGTAGCATAAGCTCTGCATGGTGTGGCTAGGAAGGTAGCATAAGCTCTGCATGGTGTGGCTAGGAAGGTAGCATAAGCCCTGCATGGTGTGGCTAGGAAGGTAGCATAAGCCCTGCATGGTGTGGCTAGGAAGGTAGCATAAGCCCTGCATGGTGTGGCTAGGAAGGTAGCATAAGCCCTGCATGGTGTGGCTAGGAAGGTAGCATAAGCCCTGCATGGTGTGGCTAGGAAGGTAGCATTTAATCTCTGCATGGTGTGTCTAAGAAGGTAGCATAAGCTCTGCATGGTGTGGCTAGGAAGGTAGCATAAGCTCTGCATGGTGTGGCTAGGAAGGTAGCATAAGCTCTGCATGGTGTGGCTAGGAAGGTAGCATAAGCTCTGCATGGTGTGGCTAGGAAGGTAGCATAAGCCCTGCATGGTGTGGCTAGGAAGGTAGCATATAAGCCCTGCATGGTGTGGCTAGGAAGGCAGCATAAGCTCTGCATGGTGTGGCTAGGAAGGTAGCATAAGCCCTGCATGGTGTGGCTAGGAAGGTAGCATAAGCCCTGCATGGTGTGGCTAGGAAGGCAGCATAAGCTCTGCATGGTGTGGCTAGGAAGGTAGCATAAGCTCTGCATGGTGTGGCTAGGAAGGTACAGCATAAGCTCTGCATGGTGTGGCTAGGAAGGCAGCATAAGCTCTGCATGGTGTGGCTAGGAAGGTAGCATAAGCCCTGCATGGTGTGGCTAGGTAGGTAGCATAAGCTCTGCATGGTGTGGCTAGGAAGGTAGCATAAGCCCTGCATGGTGTGGCTAGGAAGGTAGCATAAGCTCTGCATGGTGTGGCTAGGAAGGTACAGCATAAGCTCTGCATGGTGTGGCTAGGAAGGTAGCATAAGCTCTGCATGGTGTGGCTAGGAAGGCAGCATAAGCTCTGCATGGTGTGGCTAGGAAGGTAGCATAAGCTCTGCATGGTGTGGCTAGGAAGGTAGCATAAGCTCTGCATGGTGTGGCTATAGGAAGGCTCTGCATGGTGTGGCTAGGAAGGTAGCATAAGCTCTGCATGGTGTGGCTAGGAAGGTAGCATAAGCTCTGCATGGTGTGGCTAGGAAGGTAGCATAAGCCCTGGCTAGGAAGGTAGCATAAGCTCTGCATGGTGTGGCTAGGAAGGTAGCATAAGCTCTGCATGGTGTGGCTTCATGAAATGTTGGCAACTTTTAATTTTTCTCTCCCATCCCCAAAAATGTTAGGAAACCTGTTTTGTCTGTAACTCTTCCTGTCTATCCCAGTGTGTGCAGATACAACTATGTACACTGTTGGGTGGAGTGTATTTGTTTTTCAGACTAGACTTGTTTGACGTGTGAAACTAAGTTCTTCATCAACTAGTGACCTTCTACATGTCGATGTGTCGTACCTACATGGACTAATCTCACTTACTTAACCCTTTATACTTCATGCCGCAGTCACATGCATGGGGTTATAAGAAACAAGTTAACCCCTTCCCCATCCCTATGTCACATGCACAGGGTTATAAGGAGCCAATTAACCCATTTTCCTTTCCCATCTCTAGGTCACATGCATGGGGTTATAAGGAACCAATTAACCCATTTTCCTTTCCCATCCCTAAGTCACATGCATGGGGTTATAAGGAACCAATTAACCCATTTTCCTTTCTCATCTCTAAGTCACATGCATGGTGTTATAAGGAGCCAATTAACCCATTTTCCTTTCCCATTTCTGCACTGGGTTGTAATATCCAGCAAAGTTGCCAAACCATGAAATTTGGTATAGTGGTGAAAAGCTGTGTTTTTTTAATCCCATAAAATATCAAATAGACGTCCACCATTGAATAGAATCCTAGAGTGGAAAAGTGTGCGCCCTTGATTGAATTACCATTTCATACGCACTGATATAACTATATACATGCAAAGTATATTATATATTATACCTTATTATATGAGTAACAGTGATTTTAAATAGTGAAGGTTGTGCCCGAACTGGGTGTATGTTTAACTGGTAAGGTTCGTCAACATGTTGAGGTCTACGAGGTACAGCCTTTTTTTTTTCTTCTTCTTTTTCCGCCTGTCGAAACCAATGGTTTACACCTTGATTGCCCCTCCCTCCCCCCTAGTTTGTCATTTAGACTCGTGAAATACAACTACATTCACTGCTTAGCACGGCATTGAGGTATTTTGCACATTCTTGTCTGCATTTAGAACTATTATCACTTGACGTCATGGGAGAGGAGATGGTTTGTGTTGAAGAACACCTCGCTGAGTTGCTGGCAGAGTCAAGACCAACAGGACAAGGAGGTAATTGGTCATGTTGCTGCTGTTGTTTTTGTTTTGGGTTTTGTTTTGTTGTTACCATAGTAATGGACATGCTTAAGCAATTATACCGTAAAGGTCACTAATTATCACCATAAGTGCCTACCACCACTACCTCGGACAACAGATGCATTCTTTGTGGTGTATAAAATATTAACCGTGAACACCAGATTTATTATTATTAATATTATTATTATTATTATTATTATTATTATTATTATTATTATTATTATTATTATTACTATTACTATTAATTTAATATTAATACTATCATTATTGCTGTTGTTGTTATTACACATGCTCAGTAGAATGCTGAACGGGTATAAAATAATCATCAGAAAACTGCACCTCTCTCTGTCTTGGTTGAGTGATCCTTTACAAATAATCGCTGGACCATCTCTTTACTGGCATTTCTGGAAGATGTTTATGCAGAGGAAAACTGCCTGCATGGGCACCTATGATCTGAAGAAAACTGCCTGCATGGGCACCTGTGATCTGAGGAAAACTGCCTGCATGGGCACCTGTGATCTGAAGAAAACTGCCGGCATGGGCACCTATGATCTGAGGAAAACTGCCTGCATGGGCACCTGTGATCTGAGGAAAACTGCCTGCAAATGTCATGCCAGTTTTTTTAAAAAATGATAAAAGGTCCATGTTGTTGTTTTAAGTGCAAGCCAAAGCCGCCCGCCAACAGCTACATAGGATTTAAGGAAAGGCTGTATTGTAATCTTTATTTTATTAATAATAATAATAATAATAATAATAATAATAATAATAATAATAATAATAATAATAATAATAATAATAATAATAATAATAATAATAATAATAATAATAATAATAATAATAATAATAATAATAATAATAATAATAATAATAATAATAATAATAATAATAATAATAATAATATAATAATAATATTATTAGTAAGAAATAGTCATCACTATTATTATTATTATTATTATTATTATTATTATTATTATTATTATTATTATTATTATTATTATTATTATTATTATTATTATTATTATTATTATTATTATTATTATTATTATTATTATTATTATTATTATTATTATTATTATTATTATTATTATTATTATTATTATTATTTATTTCTTTATTTCTTTATTTCTTTATTTCTTTATTTCTTTTTATTTAATATTTTGACAGGAGATCATTTGCCTGCAGAATGGAGCTAACTTGAATCACTATCCATTTTGAATTGAAGGCAGAGAGTATGCACGATAACTATTACGTATGTATATAGCAAGCTTTTAAAAGGTCCGCACTCCAGTGCTGAAATGAAGAAGCGGAAAAATTGTAGCTTCCGCAATTTTCTCGGCTTCCGTCAGATTCTAGCATTAATTAAGAATGATTGTTTGTCATGTGATACACATAATGCAATATCAAGGCTCCAACACAATTTATCACCATCTATCATACACTCTCTCTCACTCACACACACACACACACACACATGCACGCACACACACACACACACACAGGCTCCACAGCAGGAGTGGGATATATCAGATAGCTACAAACCCGTAATTGGTGCCTCACCTATGGACTGTGAAAGGAACTTCGCCTTGTTGTTAACTCTCTCCAGCAACGAGGAGTGAGTTTTTAATGTGATAAATGTTGTGGTAAAATCAGCTGTTTCTGTCATAACCCTGTAGTGTGCACCTTCAGCTGTTTCTGTCATAACCCTGTAGTGTGCACCTTCAGCTGTTTCTGTCATAACCCTGTAGTGTGCACCTTCAGCTGTTTCTGTCATAACCCTTTAGTGTGCACCTTCAGCTGTTTCTGTCATAACCCTTTAGTGTGCACCTTCAGCTGTTTCTGTCATAACCCTGTAGTGTGCACCTTCAGCTGTTTCTGTCATAACCCTGTAGTGTGCATCTTCAGCTGTTTCTGTCATAACCCTGTAGTGTGCACCCTCAGCTGTTTCTGTCATAACCCTGTAGTGTGCACCTTCAGCTGTTTCTGTCATAACCCTTTAGTGTGCACCTTCAGCTGTTTCTGTCATAACCCTTTAGTGTGCACCTTCAGCTGTTTCTGTCATAACCCTGTAGTGTGCACCTTCAGCTGTTTCTGTCATAACCCTGTAGTGTGCATCTTCAGCTGTTTCTGTCATAACCCTGTAGTGTGCACCCTCAGCTGTTTCTGCCATAACCCTTTAGTGTGCACCCTCAGCTGTTTCTGTCATAACCCTTTAGTGTGCACCTTCAGCTGTTTCTGTCATAACCCTTTAGTGTGCACCTTCAGCTGTTTCTGTCATAACCCTGTAGTGTGCACCTTCAGCTGTTTCTGTCATAACCCTGTAGTGTGCACCTTCAGCTGTTTCTGTCATAACCCTTTAGTGTGCACCTTCAGCTGTTTCTGTCATAACCCTGTAGTGTGCACCTTCAGCTGTTCCTTTCATAACCCTGTAGTGTGCACCTTCAGCTGTTTCTGTCATAACCCTTTAGTGTGCACCTTAAGCTGTTTCTGTCATAACCCTGTAGTGTGCACCTTCAGCTGTTTCTGTCATAACCCTGTAGTATACACCTTCAGCTGTTTCTGCCATAACCCTGTAGTGTACACCTTCAGCTGTTTCTGCCATAACCCTGTAGTGTACACCTTCAGCTGTTTCTGCCATAACCCTGTAGTGTACACCTTCAGCTGTTTCTGTCATAACCCTGTAGTGTGCACCTTCAGCTGTTTCTGTCATAACCCTGTAGTGTGCACCTTCAGCTGTTCCTTTCATAACCCTTTAGTGTGCACCTTCAGCTGTTTCTGTCATAACCCTGTAGTGTACACCTTCAGCTGTTTCTGCCATAACCCTGTAGTGTGCACCTTCAGCTGTTTCTGTCATAACCCTTTAGTGTGCACCTTCAGCTGTTTCTGTCATAACCCTGTAGTGTGCACCCTCAGCTGTTTCTGCCATAACCCTGTAGTGTGCACCCTCAGCTGTTTCTGCCATAACCCTGTAGTGTGCACCTTCAGCTGTTTCTGTCATAACCCTGTAGTGTGCACCCTCAGCTGTTTCTGCCATAACCCTTTAGTGTGCACCCTCAGCTGTTTCTGTCATAACCCTTTAGTGTGCACCTTCAGCTGTTTCTGTCATAACCCTTTAGTGTGCACCTTCAGCTGTTTCTGTCATAACCCTGTAGTGTGCACCTTCAGCTGTTTCTGTCATAACCCTGTAGTGTGCACCTTCAGCTGTTTCTGTCATAACCCTTTAGTGTGCACCTTCAGCTGTTTCTGTCATAACCCTGTAGTGTGCACCTTCAGCTGTTCCTTTCATAACCCTGTAGTGTGCACCTTCAGCTGTTTCTGTCATAACCCTTTAGTGTGCACCTTAAGCTGTTTCTGTCATAACCCTGTAGTGTGCACCTTCAGCTGTTTCTGTCATAACCCTGTAGTGTGCACCTTCAGCTGTTTCTGTCATAACCCTTTAGTGTGCACCTTCAGCTGTTTCTGTCATAACCCTGTAGTGTGCACCTTCAGCTGTTCTTTTCATAACCCTGTAGTGTGCACCTTCAGCTGTTTCTGTCATAACCCTTTAGTGTGCACCTTAAGCTGTTTCTGTCATAACCCTGTAGTATACACCTTCAGCTGTTTCTGCCATAACCCTGTAGTGTACACCTTCAGCTGTTTCTGCCATAACCCTGTAGTGTACACCTTCAGCTGTTTCTGCCATAACCCTGTAGTGTACACCTTCAGCTGTTTCTGTCATAACCCTGTAGTGTGCACCTTCAGCTGTTCCTTTCATAACCCTTTAGTGTGCACCTTCAGCTGTTTCTGTCATAACCCTGTAGTGTACACCTTCAGCTGTTTCTGCCATAACCCTGTAGTGTGCACCTTCAGCTGATTCTGTCATAACCCTTTAGTGTGCACCTTCAGCTGTTTCTGTCATAACCCTTTAGTGTGCACCTTCAGCTGTTTCTGTCATAACCCTGTAGTGTGCACCTTCAGCTGTTTCTGTCATAACCCTGTAGTGTCCACCTTCAGCTGTTTCTGTCATAACCCTTTAGTGTGCACCTTCAGCTGTTTCTGTCATAACCCTTTAGTGTGCACCTTCAGCTGTTTCTTTCATAACCCTGTAGTGTGCACCTTCAGCTGTTTCTGTCATAACCCTGTAGTGTGCACCCTCAGCTGTTTCTGTCATAACCCTGTAGTGTGCACCTTCAGCTGTTTCTGTCATAACCCTTTAGTGTGCACCTTCAGCTGTTTCTGTCATAACCCTTTAGTGTGCACCTTCAGCTGTTTCTGTCATAACCCTGTAGTGTGCACCTTCAGCTGTTTCTGTCATAACCCTTTAGTGTGCACCTTCAGCTGTTTCTGTCATAACCCTGTAGTGTGCACCCTCAGCTGTTTGTCATAACCAGTGGTGTATGTTAGCACCCTCAGCTGTTTGTCATAACCAGTGGTGTATGTTACTGTTTTTAGAGTTGTACTCTCCACTGAAACCTCTGAGCAAGTAGATGAGTGGATATCTGCATTGAACTCTATCATTCTCTCTAACTCAGAATGGCGCATATGATAACTGCATCCTAAGACTGCACGCTGTGGTATTTATTCAAGGCTACTTGTACATTTATGCACAGAAAAGACAAACATTTCATCCAGAAAGAAATGCTTCTCTCTCTCTCAAGTTTTGTGTGTGCTTTTTGTTATTGTTGTTGTTGTTGTTGTTTGGTAATGAATCTTTTGTGTTTACAGTGTTTCAATTCTAGCATTTTGTCATCATGAAATTTATACATTGGATTAAGTCTTCAGCTGAGGTTGTTGCCACGGTAATGGCCAGGCCAGAGGCTACATGAAGGCTAGGACCAAGGCAAGGTTACATGAGGACTACTATGTTCAGGCCAAAGGCTACGTGAAGGGTTGTGGCTGGGGAAAGACAACGGGTAAGGTTATAGGGCCATACAAATGGTACATGAAAGCCAGGACCAGGACAAATGTTGCATGTACATGTAGGTTATAAGGTCATGGCAATATGTAGGGCTACAGGGGCAGGGCTAAGGCTCTTACTTAGGGCTATAGGGGCAGGGATAAGGCTATATGTAGGGCTATAGGTGCAGGGTTAAGGCTCTATGTAGGGCTATAGGTGCAGGGTTAAGGCTCTATGTAGGGCTATAGGTGCAGGGTTAACGCTCTATGTAGGGCTATAGGTGCAGGGTTAAGACTATGTAGGGCTGTAGGTGCAGGGTTAAGGCTCTGTGTAGGGCTATAAGTGCAGTATATAGGGCTATAGGTGCAGGGATAAGGCTATATGTAGGGCTATAGGGGCAGGGCTAAGGCTCTATATAGGGCTTTGGGGGCCAGGGTTAAGGCTCTATGTAGAGCTCTAGGGGCCAGGGTTAAGGCTCTATATAGGGCTATGGGGGCCAGGGTCTATGTAGGGCTATAGTGGCCATGGTTAATAGTGGCCAGGGTTAAGGCTCTATGCAGGGCTATAGTGGCCAGGGTTAAGGCTCTATGTAGGGCTATAGGGACCTAGGTTAAGGCTCTATGTAGGGCTATAGGGGTCAGGGTTAAGGCTCTATGTAGGGCTATAGAGGCCAGCGTTAAGGATCTATGCAGGGTTATAGGGGCCTAGGTTAAGGCTCTATGTACATAGGGCTATAGGGGCCAGCGTTAAGGATCTATGCAGGGCTATAGGGGCCTAGGTTAAGGCTCTATGTACATAGGGCTATAGGGGCCAGCGTTAAGGATCTATGCAGGGCTATAGGGGCCTAGGTTAAGGCTCTATGTACATAGGGCTATAGGGGCCAGCGTTAAGGATCTATGCAGGGCTATAAGGCTCTATGTAGAGGTATAGGGGCCTAGGTAAGGCTCTATGTAGGGCCTGGGTTAAGGCTCTATGTAGGGCCAGCGTTAAGGATCTATGCAGGGCTATAGGGGCCTAGGTTAAGGCTCTATGTAGAGGTATAGGGGCCTAGGTTAAGGCTCTATGTAGGGCTATAGGGTGTCTATGTAGGGCTATAGTGGCCAGGGTTAAGGCTCTATGTAGAGGTATAGGGGGAAGATGTGTATGTAGGGCTATAGGACCAAGGCAGAGGCTACATGAGGCCACGGGGAAGGGCAAGGCTGCATGTTGTAATCGACTTAAATTTGCTCACTAATAATGTTTTTCCTAGCCTTCGTCAGGGATTATTCCTGTTGAAGGCTGGAGAATCTAGCCGAAATGTCGAGTGCGCAAATTATTTTTAAAAATATCGAAGCTTCGACAAGAAATCAAACTGTAAGTAAATATTGGCATCGTTACAGGGCTGGGCATATGGCAGCTGCACAGTTTAAAGTTGCTGGATTCCTAGTGGCAGCTGCACAGTTTAGAGCTGCTGGATCCTATCCCAGTGGCAGCTGCACAGTTTAAAGCTGCTCTATCCCATTGGCAGCTGCACAGTTTAAAGCTGCTCTATCCCATTGGCAGCTGCACAATTTAAACTGCTGTATCCTATCCCAACCTTCTCCATCTTTGATTAGGCACATCTGTTATCCAGAGTGTCAAGTTTAGAAGTGAGGCTACATACCACATGGGGTTATGATCTCAAGAGAAAAAACTAAAAAAGCTTACTTACTATTCACTCAAGACAATCATTCACATTTCCGACAGTAAAGTTGTAGGAGCAAGTCCAGCATTACCTGCTGCTGTGGTGTTGGAATTATAATGCCCATATTCATGAAAAAATGTCTCCTTTCAATTAAGACTAATGAAAGTTCAACTTCTTGGTCTTGAATCAGAATACTTCACATGACGGCAGTTCTGTTTTGAACAGCATGCATACTTTATATCAGGTTCAACTGCTATGTGGTTTGAAGATATATAGCAATTTCATCATTTGGCTTGAGTAATTGTTCTATGGATTTGAATTAATAATTGATGCAACAGTTAACTCTCTTCCAATGAACTCGTAGTCGACATCAGGTATGACTTTCTATAATTCATGCAAATTTACTCACTTGAAATTTTGGATAGATGCTCTAGCCTTCATCAGGTTCTATCTGAGATTCTCAGCAAATAGTACACTAAAGCAAATTCATGCAAACATTGAACTAAATATAAGTAGTGGCAACAATATCGCCTGCAGCAACTGTATCACCAGCACTAAGAGTACTGCCAGTAGCAGGCAGCATAACCAGCACTACGAGTTCCGCCAGTAGCATCACCAGCACTACGAGTACCGCCAGTAGCATCACCAGCACTATCAGTACTGCCAGATGCATCACCAGCACTAAGAGTACTGCCAGTAGCAGCAGCATCACCAGCACTAAGGTACCTCCAGTAGCAAGCAGCATCACCAGCACTACAAGTTCCGCCAGTAGCATCACAGCACTAAGAGTACTGCCAGAAGCACTAAGAGTACCTCCAGTAGCAGCAACACTTACCAGCAGCAGCAATGTGAACCATGGTTTAACTGTAAGGGGGAAGATGAAGGAGAAATGATATTGTGGGAGTAGGACATGAAAATGGTTCCACAGCGAGTGTAACCATGGATACCAAAGGAAAGTGAAGCATTGTCTACATTAATTACTTTTTTTTTTAACCTCTTGTGAATTGAGGGACATGTTTTTTTTGTCACATGATTCCTGGACATTAAAGCCACAACCAGCTAAAATCTGATCACCTGGTAAAATAGGATCCAAAATGCCACATCAGTCGAAAACTTGTCAGAAAACCTGCCTCCCAGCCCTATGACAGAAAGAACACCCTATGGGCAAATTATGATAAGATTTTACTGTATTTTGATGTAGTAGGAGAACGTTTGAGATCTAGCCATAATTATGATCACTTCGTCGCTCGCTTGGACAAACTGTAATGCAATCACATTTCCTGAATTCAAAAAATAAAAATATGGATCATCATTTTCCATCTTGTCGTTCAGCAAGGGCTTCTGTGTTTTTGGCACTGTTGACTCACTTAAACCGTAACCAGGATCCTGATTACACATAGTTTAAATAATGACCATGAGAACTAGTGAAATTTTGATAAAGAAGACCGATGATGTTCTTCCAAGTAGGAGATACAAAGTTGAACACTTCATTAAGAAGGGGGTAAACCTTTTTTTAAATTAAAGTTTCCTAAATTTGTAACCTTCATAACCTTTTTATTATTTTTAGCAATTAATTTTGGTGCCACATGATAGCTTGTTTCAAGAGCTTCCCAAAATCATACTTTATATAAACTTATAAGTCAGGAAATTGATGACTAGTATATATACTCCCCTAAAAACTATACTGATCACCATAAGCATCATAGACAGCCTGTCAAACCCTCACAGGTATGTAACAAAACCACAGAACATGTTATGAGCAGAAAGTTTTTCAGTCAAAAGTTCTACAGCAACTGCTTTTGTACCATTCCCTTCTGTGTGTTAATTGAAAAAACTTCGCACTCATAACAGGGTTTGTGGTTCTGGAAGTAGGACTTTTAAAGAATTTTTAAAGTTTTTAAGGAAGTATACTAGACAGACTTACGCCTTTATAAAGTATATCAGCTCTTGAAACAAGAAAACTTCTGGAAAGTATACTAGTTATCAATGCAGACTTATAAGCCTACATAAAAGATACCATTAGAAAGTCTTGGAACAAGTTATCTTCTGATACTAAGGGAGTGTACTAGTCATCAATGTAAAGTATAAGGTCTTGAAACAAGCTATCTTCTAGTATCAAAATAAACAGCAAACAAAAAAAGGTTATGAAGATTACAAAAAAGAAGGTTCCACCACCCCAAGTGCTTTAAATGATTCTAAGGCCTGTATAGAACCTCACTTTAGCATCATCTGACTTGAACTATCAATGTTTATCTCTGGATCTTGAATGTGCTTCCTTATCTTCCCTGTAGAGCCCTCTTGCTCTAAATCGAGACGATAGAACTATTTTTGTCTCTACTTCACTGGGTTGCCATCCATCTTGTTTCCACCATATTAAAGTTATTAATGTGTGAACTATTACTAGAA
Source organism: Cladorhizidae sp. MBARI D1340-BT2 (assembly GCA_028752905.1). Taxonomy (NCBI): domain Eukaryota; kingdom Metazoa; phylum Porifera; class Demospongiae; order Poecilosclerida; family Cladorhizidae; species Cladorhizidae sp. MBARI D1340-BT2. The sequence continues at coordinate 18,645,415 of JAQNBH010000012.1, read as the reverse complement.
CCTGGATCATCTGAGATGTGTGTGACAATATCACAATCAACCAGTTTAGGAAGGGATACTGCAGCACCCTTCTTCTCTTGACAAGACTAACACATGAGCTTGCTTTCATAAGATAGCATGTTATTGCTTCTCTTCCTCTTCATCTGACTACACGACTAAAATTGCTGGGAATGAAGTCTGGGGACAATTGATCCTCAGCCTTCTTCCCTTCTTTCCACTGATAAAATGACTAGAGCACAACCAAATCAACTCAATACCTCTACACAGTTGTCTTTCAGACTTGACAGCAACCGAGGATGCTCTTATGTCACTATCAGCTGGAAACCGGTAAAAACTTATTCCAGTTTTCTTAGCAGGTCTCTGCCAATGGCATGGCAGGTCTCTTGCTACAGCCAATGGCATGAGCAGCTCTTCACCATTTTCTCCACTTTCACACTTTATATCAGCCAGCAACTATTTTTCACTTAACATGTCTGCTAACTTCATCCATGACCCATACGCCAGATTTGTTGAGCTGCTCGGTAGCTTAGCTGAAAACAAACTGAATAATGGCACATAGTTTTGTGAGTCATTGCCTAACTTGAACTGGCCCACCCTGCAGCAGAGAAGGAGGAAAGTGCTAGGTCTCAGATCTTGATCTGTTCGAATTTCTTCTCAACTCTATTATAATTTCCCCTCGTGACATTGCACATGAAGTGAACTGCGCCATCTTCATTTGGTCTACAGCCTGATGGAAACCTTTTTAGACAGGAAGAAATGTAATTTTAGAATTATATCTATCTGGTGTTGTAGACCATCAAAGGCTATTATTATATTTACAGACATACATGTAGACTAATAATTATTATATATTGATAAGTGGAGATGAATGCAAAGGTTGCAAATAAACAAGGTGGCAGTAGTGAGCATGCCTATTCTACATGCATGATATTATATCTAATATTTGGATTGCAAAACTGTGGTGGGCTCGTGCATGATACAGAACATATTATACCTTCATTAATTTATATTCTCAGCTATGTCCTCAGCGGCATAGAGTATCATTGGCATCCAGTGTTGAGTTTCAAGAAGTGTGGGGATTTTTGGATGGTTTTGATGACAGTTGTGGGAGCAGTCCTGACGTGTCCAAGCGGTTGACCCCTTTTTCATTTGAGTGGATGTTGATAATTTCATAGGGTTCAGTTTTTAGACTATTAGATGATGTAATTCCATCTAACTCAGTGGGTGTGGTTATAGTGGTTGTTGGCAGGGTGGTCTTAGAGTTGTCGGTGGTGAGTGAAGACAATTTGACATCTTTGTAATGGGTAGGCATCATATCTAGGCTTGTGTTTATGTTACTACCAAGTCTTATTGCTTCACTCTCTTGAGGTATGGGTCTTATTGCTTGAGGTATGAGTGGTTCACTATTTGTTGGTATACCCATGACATCATTGGTGGATGAGTTTACATAAACATCAAAGGAGTTAATCAAATCGCCTCGATCCTTATTCGAGTCAGCAACACTTCCTGGAGTAGAGATAACATTATCACTACTTGGCAGTGTTATGACATCTCTTCCTTGTGTAGTAACAATATCATCAGAAATTATGGCATCATCATTTCTTGGTGTAGTCATGACACCATGAGAGAGTACTGCACTTAGTGAGGGTATCGTATTTGTAGCATTAGGGTTGCTGATGTTAAAGAAGTCCATGTAATCGGCCATTGACTCGAGTAGGATGGACAACCTGTCCACCTGTTGAGTGAAGTTTGGACGAAGTTCTGGTCTGTACTTCCAGCAAATCAGAATCAGTTGGTAACTGGGTATAACGAAAGGTACAAATCGGTAGAATTGCTCCAATTATGCTCTAAATGAAAATATTTCTTGTTGCTTCTGCTAATTAGGGAGGCACATGTGTATTACATTCTGACAGTGGCCCACTGAGATATAATATGAGACTAACTTCTGCCGAGAACCCAGCTGAAATGCATTTGCTGGGCTATGTCATAAAATGTTATCATGTTTGTAGATCCACAAGGAAGGCAGTGAGTGGTTGGGAGTATCTGAGAGACTGAGAGGTAACTCAGGACATTATGTAATCAATCATGTTGGGGTGGAAATGGCACCATTACGACATGTATACCTAGGATTAGGACATGTGTAACTAGGATTAGGACATGTATACCTAGGATTAGGACATGAGTACCTAGGATGATACCTAGGATTAGGACATGTGTAACTAGGATTAGGACATGTATACCTAGGATTAGGACATGAGTACCTAGGATGATACCTAGGATTAGGACATGTGTAACTACGATTAGGACATGTATACCTAGGATCAGGACATGTATACCTAGGATTAGAATGGATTAGGACTTGTATACCTATGATTAGGACATGCATACCCATGATTAGGACATGTGTAACTAGGATTAGGACATGTGTAACTATGATGAGGACAAGCATACCTATGATTAGGACATGTGTAACTAGGATTAGGACATGTATACCTAGGATTAGGACATGTATACCTAGGATTGACATGTGTAACTAGGATTAGGACATGCATACCTATGGTTAGGACATGTATACCTAGGATTAGGACATGTATACCTAGGATTGGGACATGTATAACTAGGATTAGGACATGTATACTTAGGATTACGAATGTATACCTAGGATTAGGACATGAGTACCTAGGATGATACCTAGGATTAGGACATGTATAACTAGGATTAGGACATGTATACCTAGGATTAGGACATGTGTAACAGACATGTATACCTAGGATTAGGACATGTGTAACTAGGATTAGGACATGTATACCTAGGATTAGGACATGTATACCTAGGATTAGGATATGTATACCTAGGATTAGGACAGGATTAGGGCATGTATACCTAGGATTAGGACATGTATAACTAGGATAAGGACCTGTATACCTAGGATTAGGACATGTATACCTAGGATTAGGACATGTATACCTAGGATTGGGACATGTATAACTAGGATTGGGACATGTATAACTAGGATAAGGACCTGTATACCTAGGATTAGGACATGTATACCTAGGATTAGGACATGTATACCTAGGATTAGGACATGAGTACCTATAATGATACCTAGGATTAGGACATGTATAACTAGGATTAGGACATGTATACCTAGGATTAGGACATGTATACCTAGGATTAGGATATGTATACCTAGGATTAGGACATGTATACCTAGGATTAGGACATGTATACCTAGGATTAGGACATGTATACCTAGGATTAGGACATGTATACCTAGGATTAGGACATGTATACCTAGGATTAGGGCATGTATAACTAGGATTAGGACATGTATACCTAGGATTAGGACATATATACCTAGGATTAGGACATGTATACCTAGGATTAGGATATGTATACCTAGAATTAGAACATGTATACCTAGGATTAGGACACGAGTACCTATAATGATACCTAGGATTAGGACATGTATAACTAGGATTAGGACATGTATACCTAGGATTAGGACATGTATACCTAAGGATTAGGATACGTATACCTAGGATTAGGACATGTATACCTAGGATTAGGACATGAGTACCTAGGATGATACCTAGGATTCGGACATGTTTAACTAGGATCTGGACATGTATACCTAGGATTAGACATGATTAGGATATGTTTACCTAGGATTAGGACATGTATAACTAGGATAAGGACATGTATAACTAGGATCTGGACATGTATACCTAGGATTAGACATGATTAGGATATGTTTACCTAGGATTAGGACATGCATACCTAGGATTAGGACATGCACACCTAAGATTAGGACATGTATACCTAGGATTAGGACATGTATACCTAAGATTAGTACATATATAGTTCATTTTTTCTTGTTTCTTTTCCCCTTCATAGATTATGAAAATTTTCACAATGAAAAAATTTCTGATTTACAGCATTCAGCATATCCCATCCTCTAAACCAACCTGAACCAACCTGAACCCAGTCAATCAAGTTCACTCTATTTAATACTTACATTTCCTCGGAGCAGGCACAGTTGAGTGGCTTTTCCATCCTGTAGCCAGACTCGAGTTGTCTGGGTAACTGCAGAGGATGTATGCCTGGGTAAGGGGTCTTCCCTCCACTAAACACCTCCCAACATGTCACACCATATGCCCACTGTAACAAAGGAGAAAATATTATATATATATATTTATATGATGTTGACATACACACACAGAGAGAGAGGGGATGAAATACATCATATCTGTTCATGTTGAAAGGTGCGAAAATCTCAGGCAATATTCTGCTGGAAATAAAGTCCTGCTGCAGTAAAGTCCTGCTGCAGTAAAGTCCTGCTGCAGTAAAGTCCTGCTGCAGTAAAGTCCTGCTGCAGTAAAGTCCTGCTGCAGTAAAGTCCTGCTGCAGTAAAGTCCTGCTGCAGTAAAGTCCTGCTGCAGTAAAGTCCTGCTGCAGTAAAGTCCTGCTGCAGTAAAGTCCCGCTGATACATTGGTAGGAGTAGAATTTATTGTTGTGTAATTTTGCTCTATGTGCAATATAACAAGTGTAAGAATTTAACAACAACACTCTGTTTACCTGGCTTATAGCTACATAACATAAGTAGAGTTTTAGAATGTAATGCCTCATCCATTAGTGTTGTATTTCCTTGTATCACAATCCTAGTATATATATAGTATTGGTACTCACGCTGTACAGATCAGTACTGGATTAGGCCTTCGAGGTTACGGCCGGGGCTAGGACTGTTGAGAGCAATGCAACCTAACAATGCTCAGGAGTCATCATGGTGGTGAATGTTGGATTTAAAATATATATTGGCTAACAGAGGATTCGGCCTCTCAAAACAGACAAGATATATAAATTACAATAACCTTATCAATAATCAACTTGAAATTGTTTTGTTCGACTAAATGCTCTATAATTATAGCCTTCATCAGGATTAATGAGATGCTAAGACTCATGTGAACTTGCTCTAATATATAGAATAGCTAGCTACCGGTATATAGCAGGCTCACACGATTCGTGTCTCATTATTCCTGATGAAAGCTAGAGCATCTAGTCTAAACGTCGAGAGAATTCAATTTCAAGTTGATTATTGAGAAGGTTATTGTAATGTTATTATGTCAACTGAGAGTTCATTGAGAAGGCATCTAAAGATTAAGCATAGTTGCTACTCCTGCTGTAACAGCCCTAGAAGTCTGACTTCATGCCTAGGCTTGTGTGTACTAGCTGGAGCGTGATAATTGCTTGACATTATGTGGTTTATTAAGGCAGAACTTTCCTCATTTTGACATGGTTGTGTATGCTCCCGACCTCAGAATACAAAGTTGAGTTTACTACCAAAATGTAGCTTTTATGATACATTTTCTATTTATTTTATGTATGTATGCTATTGATCATCAGATACCAGCAGGAAGTAAATTTACTTACCACTTCCAGCTAAAAAAAAACCTGGTTTAAATATTTACATTAGAGCTCAACATTGTTCTGTGGTTTAAATTAACATGCCTTCATAGTGACAGATTTTGCATAATTCAATAATAATAGCACACATATACAGAGTTCAAGTCTCATGGTCACTGCATACACACACGCCACCAGGCTTTTGCAGGATAATTATTTTAAAAAACACTATTGGGCTATCAAAATTAGTAAAAATGATGAAGGTCATTTTTGTGAGGAGAGAAAATCATGTTTTGAGAAAGAGAGAGAGCTGATGTTTTATGCACAATAAAAATAGAAACTTTGTGATTACATTGTATAGGCCTTCCTTTAAATTCTGGAATGGACGTCTCTGTGTGTATACCTCAAGTTTATTAGTTGTTATTTAGAACTGTTGGGTAGGTTGATAAAATATGCAACTTCTAGAGTATTATTAACCAAAAGTATAGGGTTTTTCCCCCTAGCATATGTCATATTGACAGTGGAACAAATGAGTAACATCAGATTTTTTCCATGATGTATAATTAGATTTGTTTGTTTATTATTATTTGTTTTTTTAATTTTGTGTGTGTCACTCACCACTCATTCATTTATTTATGTATTTATTATTAAAAAAAATTACACTGCAGTAGCAGGAGGGAAAAAACATTTTACCATGTCTGTCTTCTCTGAGAATATTCTATCGTTGATACTCTCTGGTGCCAGCCATTTGATGGGAAGCTTAATGACATTATCTTGGTCCTGACGGAAGTATTCCTTTGATGTGTCCATACTTTCAGAGAGACCAAAGTCAGCCACTTTGATCACAAAATTAACATTGATCCTACAGAGTCAATGTAGAGAAGACTAAGCAAACAGCAGCAACAACAAGTATGCAAACATTATAACTTACATAAATAAACCTGCAACTCCATGGTTTTGCTAATACATGCACCTCCACCTCACCTTTCCCTGTTTGGAGTTCATACCATCCTTCCACACAAACAATTGTTTTCTCACTTACTAGCATTAGTCACTAAACACCCAGAATCTTTTCAGTACTTCATTATCATACAGATATTATCTTAGTCCCATCATGAAATCGTAGCTACTTGTTCTTGTTCTTGTGGTGTTCTTGTGGAGTTTTTTACTTTCAAAACAAATATTGGAATGACTTTTTTTTTATCAGCTTACAATAATTATATTACTAGGAGCTTAAATTAACGATATGACTAACACTTTGACAACGCTTTTTGGCCTTTTTCAGAGTGATAGCAAATGATGCATGATATAACTAGCTAACACACCCCCAAAGAAGGTCCCATGAGCTGCATGATGTGTCTGATTGCTGCAGCATGGAATCATAAGTTTGTGGGTTCATGTGTGTTGTCCTGATGGAGATCCAGAAACCAGGAAGCTCTAGCCTTCATCGTGATTGCACAAGTTCCCGTGGTTGTGTTAGCACAGAAACCATGGAGCTCTAGCTTACATCGTGATTGCACAAGTTCCCATGGTTGTGTTAGCACCAGATACCAGGGAGCTCTAGCCTACATCGTGATTGAAGCACAAGTTCCCATGGTTGTGTTAGCACAGAAACCATGGAGTTCTAGCTTACATCGTGATTGCACAAGTTCCCATGGTTGTGTTAGCACAGATACCAGGGAGCTCTAGCCTACATCGTGATTGAAGCACAAGTTCCCATGGTTGTGTTAGCACAGAAACCATGGAGCTCTAGCTTACATCGTGATTGCACAAGTTCCCATGGTTGTGTTAGCACCAGATACCAGGGAGCTCTAGCCTACATCGTGATTGAAGCACAAGTTCCCATGGTTGTGTTAGCACAGAAACCATGGAGTTCTAGCTTACATCGTGATTGCACAAGTTCCCATGGTTGTGTTAGCACAGATACCAGGGAGCTCTAGCCTACATCGTGATTGAAGCACAAGTTCCCATGGTTGTGTTAGCACAGAAACCATGGAGTTCTAGCTTACATCGTGATTGCACAAGTTCCCATGGTTATGTTAGCACAGATACCAGGGAGCTCTAGCCTACATCGTGATTGAAGCACAAGTTCCCATGGTTGTGTTAGCACAGAAACCATGGAGTTCTAGCTTACATCGTGATTGCACAAGTTCCCATGGTTGTGTTAGCACAGATACCAGGGAGCTCTAGCCTACATCGTGATTGAAGCACAAGTTCCCATGGTTGTGTTAGCACAGAAACCATGGAGTTCTAGCTTACATCGTGATTGTACAAGTTCCCATGGTTGTGTTAGCACAGAAACCAGGGAGCTCTAGCCTACATCGTGATTGAAGCACAATTCCCATGGTTGTGAATGCACAGAAACCAGGGAGCTCTAGCCTACATCGTGATTGGAGCACAAGTTCCCACGGTTGTGGTAGCACAGAAACCAGGGAGCTCTAGCCTGCATCGTGATTGAAGCACAAGTTCCCACGGTTGTGATAGCACAGAAACAGGGAGCTCTAGCCTACATCGTGATTGAAGCACAAGTTCCCATGGTTGTGATAGCACAGAAACCAGGGAGCTCTAGCCTACATCGATATTGAAGCACAAGTTCCCATGGTTGTGATAGCACAGAAACCAGGAGGAGCTCTAGCCTGCATCGTGATTGAAGCCCAAGTTCCCATGGTTATGATAGCACTGCCTTTACAAACAGTTCCGTACATCTGCTGGTTCTATAACTGAGGTTGGCTACTACAATATTGGGTGTTGGTGATGGTACCATGCAAATTTTGTGAAGGGACAGACTTCTTTAGTATCCTTTCTTTTGGGCATCATTGTGTTCATATATCTGGGTATCCAACCTTCTAATCTTCTTGTTCCACCAATGTACACCTTCCCACAGGTTGCAGGAATGAGATACATTAGACTTGTGAGTTTGTAGTTAATATTCTACCCTGGAGAGCTGCAATTTTATAGTCACACCTGATTTGAAAATAGTCCTGCTATTGAATTTCACACATACACATGCACACACACACACATCATCTTCACTAAAGTCTGCTGCATAGGGAATGATGTGTAATGGAGGTTATTTTCTCTCTATCTTCTTCCTCTTGTCTTCTCTCCTCCTTTCTGAAGGTGACCCTTTCGAAGCTGAGAAGATAGAGGGTGCTAGGTTGCCATTGTTGGTATACACCCAGCAATGGTAGTCACTTTCCCTGTCTACTTCAAGAATGTGAACTGGACAGCACCTTTATTGGATGTTCACCAACAATGGATACCCTTCATTTACTCGGCTTTGAAGGAATCACATAAGTGAGGTAGGAGAGAAGTAAAGGAAGTGAAAGATCACAGACAAAATAACTTCCCATTTTGAACAGGGGAAAATTTTGAGTCTTCCGGTACTAAAATTGTCATGAATTCACCTATTACATATGGAAGTTAGGAAAGAGATACAGAGATCAAAATATTATAGAGCCTTTAGGTGTATTTTAGGGTTTTTTAAAGTTTATTTTTCAAACAACTCATTTATTAAAAAAAAAAGTTGAGTAAGTAGCTGTCCTAAAACTCAGGTTGTTCAGTGACTTGCTTCTAAATCCAACCTTCAAGAAAACTGATGCTTAACTGTAGATAGGTGCTTATTATATGAAAAGAAATTAAGCACATTTTCTACCAACATCAAACAATATCTTGATTGGACCATCAGTCGAAAATGGAGTCAGTTCTCAAGCAAAACCAACAAATAACTCAATCTCTCAAGCCAGAATACAAAGGAGCAAGGCAGACAAAACTGACTTTAGTCTTAAGTATATTCATCTAAAAAAACTACTAGACACCTTTCATTTTAGTGAAAAGGCCGATGAGAACTATTCTTGCAACAGGCATGCTATTGGTACCCTTCACAATCAGTCATTGTATATTTTGCTAAGTGTTTTCACAGTCATGAAGAAGGAGTTACCTGTGAGCTTCTAGAAGAACCAAAAAAAGGGCTAGAATTGTCCTGAAATGAGAAGCACGAAGCTTGTCCGAGGACAACTGTAGCTAGTAATAAGCATGTCATGCTAGTAAACTAAGATATTGCTAGTAATAAGCATGTCATACTAGTAAACTAATGCAAGCACAAAACGAAGAGCTACTATTTTGAATAGCACCGAGACCAGCACTTCGCAGTGAGATATCGTAAGGATATCTAACCACATAGGCAATGGAATCACAAAAGAGGGGGGCAGGCGGGGTGTGGGGTGGGTGGATTAAGTTAGTGATACACACATGCCTTTCATAGAATGATCCTTTACCTATTGTTACCAGCAGAACAAATGCGCAAAGAAATATCCCCTCTTGCTCTGATTTGAGTTTAACTCATGAAATGAGAGCAAGAGGGTCTTATATCATACAGATGTCACAGAGCTGTTGGGGTGGGAGGCTATGCCCTCGACCTCCAAAGGAGGGGTTGTCCCGGCACCCCCACCCTCTACCTCCCCTTCTTCACTCGGGCTGTTACACCTCTTGATGTCTAACCCATGACAAGATGGTTTCTAAAGACAACAAGAGCGATGAATACCAGATTGTTGTGGGTTAGACATTGAGAAATGTAACAACCCAAGTTCACAGTATATAATGCTGGTCAAGATAATAAATATGCCTGCAGAATCCTTAGCTCACATGCAGTTCCTAGCAGCCAGGTCTCTGTGGATGACTCTCTTACTGGCAAGGTACTCCATTCCCTTAGCCACTTGAATACAAATATCTAGTAACTTGTTATGAACCTCATTCTGTGATGGTAATGAAATGAAAGCAGAGGAAATATTAAGAAGGACATATAATATGAGAATGCTCTCTACATGAAATGCACTAACTTCTACTATATGAGATTATATTGACCTGCCATTTGTGGCTAGGTGGTACTTTTGTAAGCATGACTGCAAATTATTTATACATGAAATAGGCAGAGCCATTGCTTTAAATTAGCATAATTCATGTACAGCTCTGGATTCTGGTGGAGAGGTCTTTCTTAATACTGGTGGTGCATGAAATATATTGTAAATATCCTGATTTGGAACATTCAAATTGACAGCTTAAAATCTGGTGGCTGCATTCAATTCCAGTGTAAGATTATTGATAACTTGTAAAAGTAATCTCTTCATTGACTTACACTGTCACTGTGAGAATCCAATACCAAGTTATCTCTCTCCTGTTTCAAGTAAGATAGAAGGCTGCCATTAGCCATAAAAGGCATTACAATATAAGGGGCAGGGCCTCCGTCTAGACAAACCCCCTTTAACCTAAGGACATTGGGATGATCAAATTCCTGCATCTTAGCACACTCTTTAAGTAAGTCCTCCACTAGTTCCTCCTGCAGAAAACCTAGGAAAAATTTGTATCCCACTTTTTATCGAAAGGATCATAAAATCAGCAGTCTGCAAACCTTTCAATGTCTTCACTGCCACAGTTTCACTATATGAATCTGCGAATTCATTTTTTAGTAATCCTTTGTAGACAATGCCGAATTCTCCTAAATGAAAACAGAGATAAAGTTGTACATTACTATCAGTTTTAGGACACAATTATTCTTGATGAAGGCTAGAGCATCTAGTTGAAACATTGAGAGAAGACAACTTCAAGTTGATTATTGAGAAGGTGATTGTAACACTATTACAGTTTCTCACCAGAGAAAATTCCTGTGTCCATGCAAGCTGGTAATGTATTCGTTTCATTATTCACTTACTTGTTTTGACCATTATAGTGATAATAATTTCCAGGAATAATATTTCCAAACAGTTCAATGAAAATACAATAACTGCAGTTTATTAAAGAATGACATAAGCAGAGAGTAGCCAAGAACCTAGCTCTAGGTCCACTACAAAACTTCAAGCAAAAAACATCTCGGAGTGATTCCATTTACATTAAAGGGATTTAGATTGATTCTTAGCAAGCTTTGCTTTCTGAACAGCATTTATCAGCAGAAAACCTTCCTGAAATCGCAGCAAAGGCTTGAAAGGGAGAGCTGTTGTCCATGGTGGTAGTTGCAGTCATCAATCTTTAAAAAATATCCAAAATAATTATTTTTGGTTCAGAAAAATAGAATTGATGGTTGTGTGGTTGTGGAGGAACTGTTAGTCAACAAATACTAGCCTACACTTACAATAGTCAACAAATACTAGCCTACACTTACAACAGTCAACAAATACTGGCCTACACTTACAACAGTCAACAAATACTAGACTATACTTACAACAGTCAACAAATACTAGCCTACACTTACAACAGTCACAAATACTAGCCTACACTTACAACAGTCAACAAATACTGGCCTACACTTACAACAGTCAACAAATACTGGCCTACACTTACAACAGTCAACAAATACTAGCCTACACTTACAACAGTCACAAATACTAGCCTACACTTACAACAGTCACAAATACTAGCCTACACTTACAACAGTCAACAAATACTGGCCTACACTTACAACAGTCAACAAATACTGGTCTACACTTACAACAGTCAACAAATACTGGCCTACACTTACAACAGTCAACAAATACTGGCCTACACTTACAACAGTCAACAAATACTAGACTACACTTACAACAGTCACAAATACTGGCCTACACTTACAACAGTCAACAAATACTGGCCTACACTTACAACAGTCAACAAATACTGGCCTACACTTACAACAGTAAAAAAATACTAGCCTACACTTACAACAGTCACAAATACTAGCCTAAACTTATAATAGTCAACAAATACTGGCCTACACTTACAACAGTCACAAATACGAGCCTAAACTTATAATAGTCAACAAATATACTGGCCTACACTTACAACAGTCAACAAATACTGGCCTACACTTACAACAGTCAACAAATACTGGCCTACACTTACAACAGAAAAAATATACTAGCCTACACTTACAACAGTCACAAATACTAGCCTACACTTACAATAGTCAACAAATGCTAGCCTAAACTTATAATAGTCAACAAATACTGGCCTACACTTACAACAGTCATCACAAATACTAGCCTAAACTTATAATAGTCAACAAATACTGGCCTACACTTACAACAGTCAACAAATACTGGCCTAAACTTACAATAGTCAACAAATACTAGCCTAAACTTATAATAGTCAACAAATAACTGGCCTAAACTTGTAATAGTCAACAAATGCTAGCATAAACTTACAATAGTCAACAAATACTGGCCTAAACTTATAATAGTCAACAAATACTGGCCTAAACTTATAATAGTCAACAAATACTGGCCTAAACTTACAATAGTCAACAAATGCTAGTCTAAACTTACAATAGTCAACAAATAATGGCTTAAACTTATAATAGTCAACAAATACTGGCCTAAACTTATAATAGTCAACAAATACTGGCCTAAACTTGTAATAGTCAACAAATGCTAGCCTAAACTTACAATAGTCACCAAATACTGGCCTAAACTTACAAGAGTCAACAAATACTGGCCTAAACTTACAATAGTCAACAAATACTGGCCTAAACTTATAATAGTAAACAAATACTGGCCTAAACTTACAATAGTCAACAAATGCTAGTCTAAACTTACAATAGTCAACAAATAATGGCCTAAACTTATAATAGTCAACAAATACTGGCCTAAACTTACAATAGTCAACAAATACTGGCCTAAACTTATAATAGTCAACAAATACTGGCCTAAACTTACAATAGTCAACAAATGCTAGTCTAAACTTACAATAGTCAACAAATAATGGCCTAAACTTATAATAGTCAACAAATACTGGCCTAAACTTATAATAGTCAACAAATACTGGCCTAAACTTATAATAGTCAACAAATACTGGCCTAAACTTACAATAGTCAACAAATGCTAGCCTAAACTTATAATAGTCACCAAATACTGGCCTAAACTTACAAGAGTCAACAAATACTGGCCTAAACTTACAATAGTCAACAAATACTGGCCCAAACTTACAATAGTCAACAAATACTAGCCTAAACTTATAATAGTCAACAAATACTGGCCTAAACTTATAATAGTCAACAAATGCTAGCCTAAACTTACAATAGTTACTGATCTTCCTAAAGGTGGTCTATGCTGTTAAGTGCATGTATAGTAGTGTGTTTATGAGAATGTATTTCACGCTAAATAGAAAAGAGTTAGTACTGAAATATTAGTCATCACATCACATTTGGAGTCTTCTGATAGTAAAGTTATGTAAATGGCAAGTTATGTGTGGTGAAAATTTCAACAAATACTGGCCTAAACTTATAATAGTCAACAAATACTGGCCTAAACTTACAAGAGTCAACAAATACTGGCCTAAACTTGCCTAAACTTATAATAGTCAACAAATGCTAGCCTAAACTTACAATAGTCAACAAATACTGGCCTAAACTTATAATAGTCAACAAATGCTGGCCTAAACTTATAATAGTCAACAAATACTAGCTTAAACTTATAATAATCAACAAATACTGGCCTAAACTTACAAGAGTCAACAAATACTGCCCTAAACTTACAAATACTGGCCTAAACTTGTATGTACCTTGTCCAATTGTTTTTCCAATCTGAATATTACCCGATGCAATGATAAGAGACTGTGGAAGGTCAAGAAGATCAGAATTTTTCACAGTCATACTTTTTAAGTGGTGGACTGGAAAAAGTAATAGTAATAATAATAGTAATGAAAATGAAGAGTCTTCTGTCAATTAGATACACTCACAATGAGTTAATGCTACCAGGTCAACATAACAAATTACAATGATCTCTATAATCAACTTGAAATTTAGTTGAGAGTTCTCATGAGAGATAAATAATTATAACTTTAAGTCACAAGAAAGATTGAGTCCATGGCTAAGTGATATAACTAATGCATAGGAAGTCTTTATTGAAATGTTGTTTCTGTATTTGCAATTGAGCCCTTTTCTCATATCTAATCAGATATTTCATTACACAATGCCACGATTTATTAAGGTAGTTAATTTACACTCTTACAGTATTCATTTTCAGTGTTTCGTCTCGTTGCAAGAATGCTGTAAAGAGAAAGTGAAAGTAAATAATTGCTTCTGATCAAAGAACAAATTTCTATCAACTTCTCGAGGTTTCTGTTGAGTTTGTTCAATTTCAATCTCCTCCTCACACGTAAGTAGCAACACGTGGTAAGTATAACAGCAAAAATCAGCAGCAGGAGGACAAGACCACCTGATGCACTGAGTATCACTGTTTCGGCAACTTAAAAAAAAAATGCAAACATAAACAATTATTGTTTACTGCCCCTTGGTAATTGTTGTTACATGCATTTTTGTGGTTGAACTGACCATTATAACTGCAAGAACATAACAAATAGTTCTAATATGCCTCACCTTGTGATCTTATATACCACAGCTACCATTCTATTATTGTCAGTGAAGAAGCTATTACAGAGTTATATATATACCATGAGCACAAATCATACAGGCACGAGTAGCTATAATTGTCTCTTAATTAGAGCAGCTTCCTCTACAGAACTGGTCTACTGGATTATGTTGGTAAGTGACTTTGCAGATACTATGCCCGCTGCTAGATTCCATAAAGACTTCCCACCAGGTGTCTTTTCTAATATAAAGATCAGAGCCAGTGTGATGTGGTTTAGCCCCCCCAAAAATCAGACAAGCACACAAGCGCACACATACACACACAACCATACACAGACACACACACACTCGCACCACACATCAGACAATACACACAACACACACATGAAAGTACACATATGCTCTCTGCTATAAGTCTCACACTAATCTTAACTGTACCTCTGCAGTTTTTGCCATTACCCACATAGAGTGGTCCTGGACATGTACAACTGAAGGATCCCTGTTCATTAGTACAATCAGCTAAAGGGTGACAGGAGTTGGTCTCACACTCATTAATATCTGCAAAACAAGTATGGCAATACTTATATCAAATCATTACGCAGTACCTTTTATATATATATTTCACAAAGTACAAGTTAATTAAATTCACAAAAGAAAAATCATAAATACTGGTATAAATTGTATTCTCTCCCATTCTCTTATTCTAGTGCATTAATCATACTGACAACTAACCTTCACTACAAGTACATAAGAAAGAAAAACTGAATGCCAGAACTAACTCTCCACCAAACTCAGAGAATGGGAACCATTCTTCATATTCTAACCCTCCACCAAACTCAAACAGAGAATGGGAGTCATTATTCATTGCTGGATCCTACATTAATTTTTTTTAATGTTACATTTTATCAGAGTGTGTATTTCAAAATGCCAAAAATTCATATATTAGCTATATAACACTTATTTTGGCAGATTAACAGCCTAAACTGTGTCTTTACATCTTTTTAGTTAAAATAAACAAGTAAACAAACAAACAAACTTCCAGAGTACTTTGAACCCTTCACTAAGGCATAAACTGGCAGGTATATAATAAGGATGGGAAAAATTGTTGTTTTTTCTCTAACAAGAGTTTTTATGCTCAATAGGTTAAGACCAATTTTAATACCACCCATGAGAATTCACTGTGACAATCCTCTTTCGGGTAATTAAAATGTTGTGACTAAAATAAGCCATATGTCCAT
Organism: Cladorhizidae sp. MBARI D1340-BT2; assembly: GCA_028752905.1. Classification (NCBI taxonomy): domain Eukaryota; kingdom Metazoa; phylum Porifera; class Demospongiae; order Poecilosclerida; family Cladorhizidae; species Cladorhizidae sp. MBARI D1340-BT2. The sequence goes on along the minus strand of JAQNBH010000012.1, from coordinate 18,629,439 downwards.
TTTTCTTAATTTAGACACATATGTATGAATATTGAGGACAATACTTAAAACAGAAAATGTCTTAGCTAGATCAGGTCAGCTGCTATGGGCTGCGAACATTGACTAGTGTACAAATTTATACCTTGAATACAAAAAAGTTTTTATTGAAGCGCCAATTTTAATGGATTAAAAGAAAAAATACACATTATCCTTTATCTTATAAACACACACATTTCATAACTCTTTCCGTATATAAAAATTTTAAAAAGTTGTGTAATATTGCATGTATGTAATTTATGCTTGTACTAAATAGATTGAAGTGGATGTGATGTAAGCAAAGAGATCATCGTTCTTTTTATATATTGTAATAATAATATAAATAACAACAACTTATTGCCTTTACAAGTGACCCCATCATCCTTTAACATGAAGCCATCACGGCATGTGCAGTTGTAGCTGCCAAAGGTATTCACGCAAATATGTTGACAAAAGGGAGGATCTGAAACACTGGCACATTCATTGATGTCTGTAAGAAAACAAGAACAGGGCACAGATGAATGGAGACTATACATAACCAGAAAAACAGTGACTATAGTTATATGTTTATTCTATTCCTCTTTGTACTCTTCTTTTTTATGTATTCATCATTGTTGTCTATATGTTGTTATTTCTGTTGAAGCAATGTTCCATTGTAGTACACTGCTGAGAATTTAATGCATAGTAATATATCTTGTTGCTATATTTTCCTAATAACTTACTTCAAGCCTTCTCACTATCTAGATCTAGTTCATTATTGATAAGTTATAAATATTTGTTAACATGACTCATCTTACCTATGCATGTGTACCCATCCTCTATGAGTCCAGTGGCATTACAGATGCACTCATAATTTCCAATATAGTCCTTGCAAACTGCAGGTTCAGTACATGGATTAGGCTCGCAGTCATTTAAATCTGAGACAGAGTTTAAACATGATAGCGATTACAATTCCGTATCTCCATATAAAAAAATCTAGCTATTACACAAAGGTATACCATAAAGTATGTATTCAATGCCCATAGGCGTTAAACATCTCACCTTGAAAATCAGATGTGTGAGCACTTATACAATGAAACTTGCTCCAAGTGCTGCATTAACAATCGCATGACAATTTGCATTAAAGTTAGAAAGTTACTTTAGCTCTAGGCAAGGGTTTTCTGGTTATTTTTAATGTCCAGCTGCTGCCGCTGCTTTAGCTATTGTTATTCCAAATCCTCAGGTTATCTAAAACTTCCAAATCCTCGACTTCAGTTCCATCCAAGTCCACAAATGGATTGCCATCACAATTTTTCTTGTCAGCTTCGCATATGACTTTGATAAAATCTAAGTACATGTACTTGGCACTTGTTACACATTCCCTAATAATCCTAGATCACTGAAAAGAGCAAAATGAGCACTCACTAAATGGAAAGCTTTACTCTTACTTTGTGGTATACCTGTAAATAAATATCACTATTGACTACATGCAGGACTTTTGGGGAAAGTAAGGCAAGAGAATGGATGATTCTGAACAAATCGTGCAAGTTATGAAATATCTTAACATCACTCCTGGAATGAACTGAAAGATACTAAAATCTACTCTGTCAAGATTGTCACAAGTTAAAATTATAATTTCTCTGTTATATATACCTCTACACATTCTAGTTGCTGGGTCAAAAATTGAAGCACTGTCTGTACAATAGCAACTGGAGGCAGTCAATGTTCCCGAAATGCATGCTGCTGCAATAGAATTGAGTGGACACACATCCTCTGGCTTGATGCTCGTTACACACCCACCTGCAAGAATGAATATATACATTTTGCACTGCTTATTCCAAACTACATGAGTCCCTCACCTCTAAATAAAAACCTTGGAAAATTATTTAGTGTCAAATGAACAGTAACTAGTGAATCAATTGTACTCACTAAGTCATACATATTGAAAGCCAATAATCAACTTTTAAATATTCAAATTTGTATGATCATTTTTAGCTGACATCAAAATTACTTTGAGGTTTCTTTTTCAATCAGTTTTATCTGATACACCTCAAGGTAATCATTATGTGGTTGTTCATTTTAGCTTACCATCAATGCGAAATATGTTGACATCATCCAGAATATTATTACTGGGAGTACTTATGTTAACAACAGCAACACCATTTATCTGATCCCCTGCATCAAACCCTATCAAGCGAGTCAAGATTATATCCAAATGTTCTGGGTCATTATAAAGAAATGCAACGAAAGATGAAACCCCATCTGTCGTAAATATGGCTTGGAATGAAACCTGGAAGAGAATTGAAGAGCTAATTTTAACATAAACAGCATATATATAAATTATGTGTATAAAGTGCTCTACATCAAATATTAAATTAATTAATACACACCACTTTATAGTGGACCTAATATAATATTATTAAGGGGAAAATATCCACTACTCTCAGCTGATATTCTAGCATCAGGGTGGGTTGGGGGGGGGGGATGGTGGGGAGGCGATACTGTATTTTACAAATTCTTTAAAAACAACAATATGTGTTTATGACTTTGGATTTCTATAAATTCTGCACACTTTACTCTAAATTCTGCACACTTTACTCTATGAACTTGTTAAGGGGGAAATATCCATTACTCTCAGCTGTTATTCTAGCATCAGGGTGGGGTTGGGGGAGTGGGAGGGGGGGCGATACTGTATTTTACAAATTCTTTAAAAACAACAACTTGTGGTTATGATTTTGGATATCTATAAATTCTGCACACTTTACTCTATGAACTTGATATATAGCTTAAAAGATGGACTTTTCTTGTGTGTTCTCTTTTGATACAAAAATATTGCATAAGTATAACTATGCCAAAATTACATGCAGTCAAATTTAGGTACCTCAAAATCTGCATGCTTGAATTCTCTGCAATTATGGTTCCTACTTCAGTGGCAAGAGGAAACCTTACTCAATTTTGCTAAAATGCGAGTATGTGGTCAAATATGTGGGTTGAAAATAATTCAATTTCGAATAATTCAGCATTTATGAAAACGCGTCAGGTATAACCCTGCCAAAGTTACATGCAGTCAAAGTTAGTCAGTTAAAGTTGGTCAAGTGTGCTAATTGAAAATCAAATTGACTTCCATTTCTTTTTGGAAGAAACCATGGTAAATTTATCAGGTCCACCTCCGCAGATGGAATTGGTAGGAGGCGAATCTAGAGGTGGGAATTTCACTCACACACTTGCCCATTTACATACTCATGTTTTATAATTAAAACACTCATTTTGTATAGTAAGGCTACCTATTTCCAGTGATTCTAATGTTTAGCACTTTCCCATCAGGAGCCAGAAGTCAGAGAGTTCAGGCATGCCGGTTTTGTGGTACCCAAATTTGACTGCATGTAACTTTGGCATGGTTATATGAATGTATTATGGTTTAGTATACAAAGAGACAGATGTATATTTTGAGCATATATCAAATTCTTAGAATATGAAGAATCTATGGAGCTCCAAATTATAACCACAGTTTTTTTTAGAATTTGAAAAATATGGTTTTTGAAGCCATTTTGCTGTCTGAGGAGCCATGATTGACATATGATGGATGACTACTAATATGACATTGAACATTCCTAAAAAAACCTGGATACAAACCTTGCTATACAATGAGAACCACTGAGATATAAATAGATCATGTAAAACACTCGTGATAACTGATAACAAAACTTACTAAGTTTATGAAACTATTTGTTTCATTACCCTTGACAAGAGGGTTCAACCACGTTATAATCAAAGCTTCAATGGGAAAGAAACTTGCAAGCTCTGGATTTACATCATCCATGGTATTTACTGTTTCCCTCAGAATATCAATGTCGCCTGTTATCCTGAAGAAGATTCCACCATGAGGCTCTACAAACTTGAGGTTGGCCCAATATGGAGCCACTACAGGGAAGATGCCAGTCATTCGAGGAAAAGGCATTACATCATGGGCATCAAAAGCTCCTTGAAATGATATCAATCCATTTCTTGATATCTGTATGATAGAAGTGTAAAAGCTTTACTTGGCAAGGAGCAATCATAGCATGCTCAGCTGCACACGAAAGGGTCCAAGGATATCAGTATCTTTTCACCATAGTGAGTATTCACTGCTACTAATAATGAGAAAGCAAATAATTTTAGAGTTATTTTGTTGGTTTAGTGTAAACATTCTGAGCTTCATTGTCCTGCATGCATTGCATTGAAAAAACCTTCTAGAACTCTAAAATTTCTATTTCACAACTATGTAATCCCATGAACAAACTTGTAATTATAACAATCCCATTATCAAACCTATCCCACTTACGATGGTATAATTATATAATACCAGCAATCACACTTACAAAGTTGTGACTACTAAATCCCACCTACAAAGCTATAATACTAGAAAACTAACCTACATAACTGTAACTATTATAATACTTGCAATCCCACATTCAATATTAACAATGCAATCATCAACACAAATAATTATAGCTCCAAATATATATCACAAAAATCTTACATATAATAATGATTCTTCCCTAAGATAGAAGACTATGGGGATTGAAATGAGGATGGGACTAGAAACGTCATCATCTCCTTGAGGACCCAAGCTATCTCCAACTCCGAGCCCAAATGGATAAAGACTGTTTGCTGCATGAATGAAAAACATATTGGCATAGCAGAATAAATTATTGCTGAGTCTAGGGGGGGGAAATCCCCAAGACGAAACATAAATAGACCAGAGCCTAATGAAATGGAGATCTGCAATAAATAAGTACACCAAAAAACAACAACAGTCAATTGTAACTAGTTTAGAATGCTAACTGGACAATTGGACCAGTTTTGTCATGCATGATAACTGAAAAATTGCTGAAGTTATACATAAATCTTTAATGTGGTTCACTAACAGAGCATGCATTGGAAGGTTGAAGCTGATTCATCTTCTGAATCAGGGCAATCACTGGCTAAGTTACAGATCAACTTTTTATCAAAGCAGCCAGGAATGTCATCAGGACAAGGAGATGAGACATATCCTATAGGACAGCCATCATCATTCAAGTCATTCCCTACATACACCAAATATGACATCATCATCATCATTTAATCAGCTCACATTCACTCACCACAAAATAATTCATCTGTATGATCAGCACAGTCATTTATGCCATTGCAGACTAACAGAGCTGATACACAACTTTTAGGCAGAGTTCGACAAGGGATAGTCAAAGGAGGGCAGGCTACTGTCACTAGATACATCAAATGGAAAGACCACCTTACCTCAATTTCATTACCAAATGTAATGCCAACAGAGGCCGATTCAATTTGGTGCACACCACAATAAAAGTTATAATGTGTAATGTGTTATATTAATGCTATTTAGCACTTTCTATTACTAAACTGCACAGAGTTATATAAAGCATATAGCACTAAGTATAAATTAAGTTTACCAAGTAAATCAGGTGGGAGAGTAAGTGTGAGGGTGCAGTTATTGTAACAGTCTTTAACAAACAGAGTGAGGGATGAGTATAGAGTTCATGGCCTTATTAGTTTTAGATTTCGTGTTTTTCCAGTGTGGAATGGATTTAATTCTGGACTTAAAGACACATTCTTGCTGGAAAGGAAACAATAGATTAACCACACACACACTATACGGTATAAGAAGTGACATCAACAAGGTAAAAGGTCTTCACTTTAAATGGAAAATGTTACCTCTTCAACCATACAAAATGAGGTGCTCTAGTTAAAAATCCCATCACCAATTGTGAATCATATATTTTATTGGACAATTCTTGTCTAGTCAGGAAAAGTATGGCTAGTATTCTGCCTTTCCAGTTACTGTTATGGCTGGTAGGAGGACATTGAGTATGATCGAGCGTATTAAATTAAACAAATGTGGATATAAAGCAGTGTCTCTCAATACTTACTGGGGTGGCAGAGTAGTTCATCCTCTTGTTTAGGGCAGTCTGGTTCAAAGTTACAGATGTTTCTATTCAAAATGCAGCCTGCTATGGCTGAGGGGCAAGGGCTAGACACAGTTTGACCTCTACAAGCGTGAGCTACAAAACATGTGCATACATATGCATGATTGTGTTGTGTGTGTATGTGTGTGTGTGCATGAATATTATGCATGCATGCTATATATGTGTCATATGAGCAATTAGTGACTACTGGCTATGTTTCTCATTAATTTTTTTTCCATACATACGATTGCAAAATTCTTCATCACTAGCATCAAAGCAATCATTCACTCCATTGCAAATGAGTGCATTTGATATGCACACAGTAACATTTCTTCGACATGGAGTCATATTCTCTTCACAACTTTGTACTACAGAATAAAGAGAAATAAACCGCTGTAAGGGATGGAATTATTGAGGGTTTAAAAACCACTGTAAGGGATGGGGGGTTAAAAACCATAGTAAAGGATGGAATTATTGGGGGTTTAAAATCGATGCAATAATTGGGGGGGTTAAAACCACTGTAAAGGATGGAAGTTTAAAATCCTGTGCTTTCTAATAAAGTTTCTATAAATACTAATATTTAAGGGTGTTGTATATACTTGGTCATGCTTAGTCATCAATGAGTCAACTCTTGCCACAAGGTGCGTTCTCATACAACTGTATGTAAACAACTTCAGAGTGCATGAACTCCTGCCAGCAGCTGCTAGCTACTCATTTCAGTTCATTGTGAGGGCTAACTCACAAAATACTGACAGTCAATCAATAAATACTGGCCATTGTCATGGTGGGGGTGCCCTCTAGAAATAGCCAGGATAGCAACAAATGTATAACCTCTTCAAAACTCTAACTGCATAATTTTATCATTCAGCAAAAATCACTGAATAATACATTGCAAGCCCACAAGTATTTGCTTCTATTGACAGTGTAATACGTAAATGTAGTACTTTACTATTTTATTCCGCAGTTCAATTCACATGTTTATCAATTATTTGTGATGTTTCTTTTTTAAATATATAGCTATGCATCTGAAAAAGCTTATAGTGCTGTTTAATTATATATATATATATATATATATATAGTGTATGTACTAAAAAGTGGCACCGAGCCTCCTCTAATTTTATACATCCAGTGCTAGTTATGAATGAATACATCCAAAAATGAGGTACTGGTTAGTGAGAGGTACTCTGTGCCTGACACAACAAGACAAAGAACATTCATGCACTTTGTATGTCTATAATTATAGTAATCATTAAGTCCTAGAGCTATCATTAAATTATATCATTGCATTTTACAAAATCTGTTTACCTCCATTACAAAACATTTCATCTTTTCGTTTCCTTCTCCCTAAGCAGTTGCCCCTGCCATTACAGACAAAACTGGACGAGAAGCAAATATCACGCTGTAAATTTCTGCATGGTGCAAAGATCATATCAGGTGGACAAGGCATCAGACCTGGGGAAAAAAGAAGAATATTTCAGGACATCAAGAACAATTTTGTGTTATAAATGCACAACGAATGTATGGTATATACTAATCGAATTATCTGGTAGAACAGCACAAGAATGTATACTAATCCAATCATGTGGTAGAACAGCACAAGGAATGTATGGTACTAATCCAATCATGTGGTAGAACAGCACAAGGAATGTATGGTACTAATCCAATCATGTGGTAGAACAGCACAAGGAATGTATGGTACTAATCCAATCATGTGGTAGAACAGCACAAGGAATGTATGGTAATAATCCAATCATGTGGTAGAACAGCACAAGGAATGTATGGAACTACTCGTCACAGCTTAATAATCATAGATACAGCACGTTAATGGATGCATAGAAAACTTCCTCCCATTATTGTGTCTAGCTAGTGAGTTTTATTTTAGACTGGAACAAGGGTTTTACAGCCATCTTTTTCACTTCTCAAATCAAACTCATTCCAAGTAAACGAACATAATTAATTTCCTATGCATTTTCGTAGTAATAATTTTCAACCCAACTAATAAAAATTAAAAATCAGGAATATGGAATATTTCATCTGTGGTCTAACTATCTAAAAGTAAACGAGAAATATTTTACAGTAATTTGAAAAAATGGAATAATACGAGATTTACTATTATTAGATCTTATACACACCTAGCTTTCCTTTGAACTGACATATATACTGTATAGGGAGACTGGATTATAGCCTATTGTCAGAATGGAGCAAAAACAACAACAACAAATACTGGACAGTTCCATATGTGTGGATAGTAGTAGCAAGTGCTGATGTTGAGGGTGTGTGTAGGGGTGCTGAACGTAGTTATGTGGATAGTAGTAGCAAGTGCTGGTGCTGAGGGTGTGTATAGGGGTGCTGAACGTAGTTGTGTGGATAGTAGTAGCAAGTGCTGATGCTGAGGGTGTGTATAGGGGTGCTGAACGTAGTTGTGTGGATAGTAGTAGCAAGTGCTGATGCTGAGGGTGTGTGTAGGGGTGCTGAACGTAGTTGTGTGGATAGTAGTAGCAAGTGCTGGTGCTGAGGGTGTGTATAGGGGTGCTGAACGTAGTTGTGTGGATAGTAGTAGCAAGTGCTGATGCTGAGGGTGTGTGTAGGGGTGCTGAACGCAGTTGTGTGGATGGGAGTAGCAAGTGCTGATGCTGAGGGTGTGTGTAGGGGTGCTGAACGTAGTTGTGTGGATAGTAGTAGCAAGTGCTGGTGCTGAGGGTCTGTATAGGGGTGCTGAACGTAGTTGTGTGGATAGTAGTAGCAAGTGCAGATGCTGAGGGTGTGTATAGGGGTGCTGAATGTAGTTGTGTGGATAGGAGTGGCTATTGTGAGTGTAGAAACATTGGGGTCCAATGTGTACTCATCTAATACATGCACAATGAAGGTTGCATTGAAGCCTAAAAAGGAGTGTGTAGCGAAAGAGCGACCTCCTAATTACCATCCTCGTGTCTATGTAAAAAACAACAAGCTGTAAGTTAAATACATGACCATTTTGTGCTATACAGTACCAAAAATTCCCCTTTTCAAAATAATTTCACGGAACCATACTAACCACTAAAAATAGGTGTGGTTGCAGAAGCATCAGTCACCAGTGTAGAGGTTTGGATAGGATTTGCCAGATTATCTGTGACTATAGAACTTGGTAAGCTTGATGTCCCAGCTACTTGACTTGTTACATCCATCGGTAATGAAGATGCAGAAGATGTTGGAGTAATAAAAGTTGTAGTTGTATCCACCTGACTATGAACCCCTGCAATCAAATGCAATAGCATTCAATATGACTTTAATAAGGCTTTTATGATTGGTTGATATGTTATGAATGTGTTATTGCTTAGTAGTGGATGTTTGTGGGAGACACTGAGATGCAGTTACATACCAGTATGCATTTACAATTCATTTTATTGAAAATTATTATGTTGTTACTGTTGATGTTCTTGTTGCAGCTTCTTCTGCTACTACTCCTACTACTACTATTAATAGTTTTTAATTATCAAGTAGTAGTTGTTGTTGTTGTTCTAAGCTAAAATGCACAAAAAGCTGAAAAAATGGCCAAAAATGATTTTTGGTCATTTTTTCAGATTTTGTGTGCATGGTATAGGACCAACCAAGGAAAGTTTTAATTTTCTTCGATTTGCTTTCCTAATGGAGATACATTATATCCCTCAACAAAGTGGTTGATGATTGCAAGCACCCTAAAATGATCTACTTCCTCCATTCCAAAAAGCAATATCATTTTTTTAGGGTATGTGCGTGCATACAGGGTGGAAGGGGGGGAGGGAATTAAAATCCTCTGTGGTAGTTTCCCAAGGGCCACACAAAGGTTGGCCTGGATCAGTCCTGGGATACCGAGCTGTAAGTTAAATACATGACCATTTTGTGCTATACAGTACCAAAAATTCCCCTTTTCAAAATAATTTCACGGAACCATACTAACCACTAAAAATAGGTGTGGTTGCAGAAGCATCAGTTACCAGTGTAGAGGTTTGGATAGGATTTGCCAGATTATCTGTGACTATAGAACTTGGTAAGCTTGATGTCCCAGCTACTTGACTTGTTACATCCATCGGTAATGAAGATGCAGAAGATGTTGGAGTAATAAAAGTTGTAGTTGTATCCACCTGACTATGAACCCCTGCAATCAAATGCAATAGCATTCAATATGACTTTTATGGTGTGAAGAGAATGAAGGGAAGTGAATGATAAAACATGGTTGTTTTTCGTCCCATTAAAGCACATTGCAATCTCTAAACTCAATACTTAATACTTCAAATACATTATGTATACTCTCAATGGCCTCTCAGTTGACATAACATTGAAATCACCTTCTCAATAATCAACTTCAATTTTTTTATTCATCGACGCTTCAACTAGATGCTCTAGTCTTCATCAGGAATTATTCCTGATGAAGCTAGAGCATCTAGTCGAAATGTCGAGTGAATAAAAATTGAAGTTGATTATTGAGAAGGTGATTTTAATTTACATTATGTAGCTTTAATTTCTGATTTTACATGAGCCAATGCCATGTTGGAGACCTCAAGTACATCAGGAAGCAAGTCTTGAACATTAATCAACAATAGAAGCTGTAACTGAGATAGAAATAAACAGACACTACCTCTTGTGTGCTAGGATCCTTGTAGACCTCCAACAGAGAAATGCTGCATGCATTATATGTAGGAACCACCTACTCACCAGATATCTTGGGATGACTTATTTTATTGCCAATATATTACATAATATATACATATGTACAAAAATTCAGAATAGATTGTATTTGCAAGGAATATTATGTAAACCCAAGTCATTAAACTATGCTTATCAGCAGCTATAATTATACTGGAATTTACTTATGAGAGAGGAGACAACTAAAAAGAAGATATTCAGGTTCATTTTAGCCAATGCTCTGACTATCTTCTACTAATTTATTTTATTGATGCTGGTACAATATTTTCCTAGTTATACCAGTTGATTTATCACACCTTATCAATATCTGAGAAATTTGCTAATTAGTGCTTACTTGGTAGTAATCTGAACTCCCTAACACATTGGCACTGAATAACTGAGGTGTGATTTATGGTTGATGGAACAAGCGCCTCGGTTGAAACTAAAATTGATTTTCAACTTTGGTGCTTGACCACATACTCAAGTTTTAACACCTCTCATTGTATGCATTAGGGCTTCCTCTAGTGTCTAGATACTGGTGCTAATTTCAAATGTCTAGGACTTAGAGAAACGGCACTCAGGTTTTGAGGTATCCCCACTTTAACTCCAGTAACTTGGGTATAGTTATATCCATGGAAAGTGTTTTAGTATCAAAAGAGAGCAGACAGAGAGACCTATCTTGTTTGTTAATATTAAGTCTATACCATAAAGTATGCAGAATCTATAGAGCTATAAAGTGGTAACCATAAGTTTTTAGTGCCTACTAGTTTATGCTATCGTTCCCCCTTTTTAACATTTTTGCAGATGCCATCAATAAATTGTATATATAGCCTGAGTATTCTTGTTCACTTCAATATGGTGACTTAAAGGGAGCTCTGGCCAAGAGCCGATATTGGTTCCCTATAAATATAATATAGGTCGAATATAAAGTGCTGTATCTAAACTCTCAGAAAAGGTACACAAAAATGTTATTAAAAGTCCCAAGATTAAGCTTCTCGTGGTTGCCCCAGCAAAGTAGCTTCGTAAATAACTTTTCTTCACTTACTGGAATAGCACCAAAAAAACAGTTCATAAGGAACTCGATCATACCCGTGGCAAAATCTTCACATAAGCTACCTTATCACTTAAAATGGCAGTCAAAAGATGCCATTAATATTAACTTGCCCAAGCTAGATTCATATCCACAAAGATCGACCTCATGGCAAAATCATTCACATAAGCATAACTTTTAGCTGCATGGGAGGTATGCAAAATATGTCATTAGAAGTGCCAATAGCTTGTCCAAGTTGGATTCATATCCACAATAGCTCACAAGGAGCTGCTTTATCCTTGTAATCATGGCAAAACCATTCATGGAGTTACCCCTAAACCTAACGAGAGGTACACAAAAAATCATGAACCACCAATACCTTCCCTAGTGTTTGCCCTTTGTCCATCCATGTATCATACCCCCTAATTCCCAATCCCCAGAAAAGTAGCTTCGTAAATGGAGGTGGAGGGGATCGAGTATATACTGCTTTTTTAAAAAGTTGATTGGTGTTTGTGATTTTTATTTGGTGAAGGCTTACCTAATTGTTGTGGTCTACGTGGGTATAGGCCTTTCTTTTGACCTGCCATTCCAATATAGCTATTCTTTGAAATAAAACATTATTGTCCTTATGTTTATCCAATCAAAGTTATCATAAAAATTCCCATTTTTACATCCTTTAAGGCCTTTCTCTGCAATAGGCATCTGGGAAGTTCGCATTGAATTTGACATTTAATAGAACACCTGAAAAGATACTTAGCGAACCCAATACAGCACACTAGGTCTGTAAAAAGAGGTTACTCTAATTATAAGCAGTTATAGCCTCATGGCATGGTTTTCTGAGTAATTGGAAATATGATATTTAATTTACATATCTTGTTTATGGAAATATGCTATTATACAGTAGGTTTCCAAATCTTAGCAAGTTTATCACATTTATAGAGAGAGGAAATTATGCACATCCTTTGATTTTTCCACAAACATGGAAATGATAATTAATTTAGATTACGTTGTTGCTGATTTGTCAACTTTCTCAAGTTTTCATCATGTTTGTGGATAGAAAGCATTGAGATCTAACTCCACCTTGATCAGCAATGATTATGGATTCACTTTCCATGCGATGGTAATCATGCTGGCTTTGTAAATAGCACATAATATGATGGTGTTGAGGCAGAACTATAAAATTCTATATCTCCAATGTATACACCTGTAACACATGAAGCTAGTTACAGAATGACGATTTTATGGAAAATGTATTTATGTACGGATATTACATATTACTAGCCACGCTCCATTACGGGAGTACTTTTGGTATGGCAACTAGTGGCCTCTAAACACACGTATTACAATCAGACACAGCTATCCATTATGGCTATATACATGTCATAGCCATCTCACAGAATATCCTGATGCTGACAGGCATATAAAAAATTAATTTGATTCCATCTAGTGTCAAAGTAAGTGGCAACCTTGAGTAACAAGCAAACATGAGGTGAGAAAAAGAGGTGAGAAAAGGAGGTGGGGGAGATGTGAATGATTCCATTTGGGTTCGAAGTGGGAACCTTGAGACCAAGTAAACGACAAAAGGAAATACCCACAAAATTTCCACACTATATAGTAAGATGTGCTACTCCATTGAGGGAGTGCTTTTAAGGTGGTGTCCTCAAAATACACACTGACATACATATATACAGCATGTACAGACAGTCATTACAATTTCCTAATTTTTTTTGGTTGAAGCTATCCCACAGAATTTCGGATGTTTGGTAACAGTAGGAGGGGAAAATATATTTTAAAAAGTTAATGATTCCATCCACTATGGAACTGGGAACCCTGAAACACGGGGAATTAAAAAGAAAGAATGATTCCACCCAGTATTGAGATGGGGAGTTTGAGTATCAAGTGAAAGTGAATGTGGGGGAAAAAGAGGGGAAAAAGAGCGGGGAAAGTGGGTGGGGAAGGAGAGTGAAGAATAATTCTGCCTGAGATAGAACCTGCGAGTACAAAGCAAACGGGAAAAGATAAAATAAATAAATGATGGTAAAAATGTGAAAATCCACCAAGAGATTTGAACCGGTGACCTTGCATACCAGACAAACCACAGAATGCCCTCTTTATATAGTATATCGGATTCATAATTAATAAGAATGCCTGCTAGTTGTGGTTCAGAATGCACCCACATACACATATAACAATGTAAAGGTGGTGGCACTTCACATTTTGTCTCTTTTGCACCTTCCAAGTTCAATACCAACTGTGCTGTAAGGATATGTGCCACCAGTATACTGACAGTTAATTGGGTCTGCATTTCCAATTTTTTCCCATTGCATTCTCCTTGCTCAACTATTTCAACTTCTTTCCCTCACATTCTATCCTTTGCAGTCAGTGGACTTGCACTTGGGACTGCAAGGCCAGGTGAGCTATTGCTACACCAACCTGGTGAGTAATCTCTTTCATCTTAAAAATCATTCTACTAAAATAACTGAATAATTTACATCCTATTTACTTTAAACTTTGTAGGTAGGCACAACCAAAAACATAACTGTTCACTATGTAAGTGCAGTATAATTAGCAGGCGACATGTAACATTTTATGGAGCATTCTGTGCATGTTCAGGGGGAAACATAGAAATCCCTCAGTTGACATAACAAAATTAAAATAACCTTCTCAATAATCAACTTGAATTTTACTTTCTCGACTTTTTTAATATGCATAGTTGCCTTTTTATGCATACTTGTACATTAATTTTTATACACAGTTGCAGTAAAGTGTATCCTCCTATGAGTTCCTCCTGAGGCAATTGCTCCTCCACAAGTTGGCAAACTAGTCAAGATGAGACCAAATAACAATTTCAATCAAACCCTGTCACTACAGCAATAAGTATGGCACTGACAAATGTTTTTGCCGAATTGGTTACTATACAACAAACCACAGCCTACTGCATAGCTGAACAAACAAACCACATTGAATAATTATACATCAGCAGAGTATATGGGTGCTTCAATCCATGAGGGAGTTAACTTGCCTGCTGTGAAGCTTGTGGCATAGTCATGAGGCTTTGATAACCTACCTTGATGAAGGAGTATAGCCTACCTTGACAAAGAAGTAACTGATACAAATTTTAGCTGTTTGGTGCAATGCTCAGCATAATTGTGATGAGCATATGCTTGAAGTGCATGGGGGGATAATTTCTTATAATTATAGCAAACTCCTCTTTTGACACATGACCTGCTGGATAGGCATTCCAGTTTCACTTATACTTTGAATGGACTAGTTAAGTTGCTATTTGCTTTGGAAATTAGCCACTGCCAAACCTCCTCTACTACCAACATATTAATCTGTGAGCTATCATTTCGAACCTGAAAGGTGCATATACAGTTTACTCCATAAACAAAATGGCTGACAGTGCCAAGTGCTATGCAATTTCTGGCAATAGTCACATTTAAGGATACATGTACCACCAAAATTCAATGGTTTGGTCCTTGACCCATACCTAACCTGTCCATAAAATTTTATGAAAATCCATCCGTTTTTCTGTAAATGTGCCACAAACAAAACAAAACAAAAACTCCTTAGCAGAGGCAATTATAAGTAAGGCAAGCTGAGGATAATTTCTCTACAGAGGTCAGCGACCATGCTCCTAATATGTCCTTTACTTGGAGCTATTTGCAGAGATGAAGTTAAGGGGGGAAAATACCATTTTAGTATCATGTTTTCCCATTTGAAGGGTAAGAATAGATATTCATGCCTTGATAGAAACAAACATTTATTACACAAACATTTCTACTTTAGATAATTATGCATGAATCCCATTCTCTACATGTATAGGTTTGTATGTGAAGCTATATATAAAGTCGATTATGATCTATAAATGCAGTTAATAAAATGTTTAATTCTTTATTGTTGACACAATAGACTTCATTCCAGCTTCTCATACAAGTCATTGTCAGTGCTGTGGAAAATAAGCATATAAAATCAGTTTCATATAGTGATTGGTGTTGTATATTATTTTAAACAGCTAAGTGTCACCTAAGTGTTTGTATATGGATACTCCTTTTGACCAGTGAATAACTATATAAATTTCATTTCAATGAATTCTCAGTTGACATAATAACATTGCAATAACCTTCTCAGTAATCGACTTGAAAATCAGGAATAAAAGGTTAGAGCATCCAGTCGAAACATCGAGAGAAGTACAATTTCAAGTTGATTACTGAGAAGATTTCGGAATAATAGATTTGGCATGCTGGATTGAGACCTCCAAACAAGATTGCTAATACTGTTATATTAGTAAATTCAATAACAACTAGTTTCTGTTCTTCGATCATAGTTGACATAATTATAGATCACGCATGTAACTAACAACAATAGTACAAGACAAGATAAAAATGACCACTTTCGATCTTACAGGAGTCAAAATTTATATTTATATGTGTGTTGTTTGGTAACTTAGTAATTTTTTGTAAATGTTTTTTTTATTGCTGTAGATTTTGACAGACAATAATGTAATTGCTATTAAGAATGCCAAAAGGACAGCTAGAAGTTTTAAAAAGTAATCAGTACATTGCCTTTGATTTAAAGCAGCTATGAGAAATGGTTGAAGTGTGTAGCTGCAATCACCAGCCATAGAATTCAAATATTATATGATCCAGCAATCTCCTTAGCATGTGCAGATTTAAAAAAAGAATCAGGACATTGCTTTGACTTATTAAGCACGTGAATGCTCTGATGCTTAAACCATAAATTGTCTACAATCTATGCTAAAACAACAGCTGCAAACAGAAAAATCCATCCAGGAGTGCCTCTTTTCTCAAGAATGAAGGCATTCAGAACAGTACCCAGTAGGCATAGGTGCACGTGCAACTTTGTTCAGTTCTAGAAACAGTTGTATCAGTCAGTAAGAGATGGTTAAAGGGTGTAGTTGCAATTGTCAGCCACATAATTAATTGAATTCAAATATTATATGATTCAGCAGGTTCCTGGGCATGTGCAGTTAAAAAAATTCATTGGCTTATTTTGTGCGTGTCTTTTTATTGTGTGTATGAATAATGTCCAAGCCCGGGTAAGTTAGAATGCAAGCAGCTGGTAGAATACGTCACGTCACACAGGCCATAGAGAGTTCGAAACAAAAACAAACAGAAATGTAACAATATCAAAAACCTCCTTTAGGCTCGTCAGGAGTGTATCTAACCAGTGGGTTTGTTACATATTATATACATATATATATTATATTGACTAAAATTCTATACTTTGACACGTTATCTTCCATCTCTCTATTCGTTGAACTGTTTCCATCACTCACTTCTCTGAGAAATAATATAACAACAGCAACAGAATTATCACAAAAAGTTTGATGTGTATGATGTAGTACAACCCTATAAGGAGAATGCACTTGACATTTAGCATAAATATATCCACCAAATACTATAAAAATTAAATATATGCAATTTACTAACATATAGGCAGGAAGTAATTTAGAGAAGCTATTATGTTATTGTGCATGTAAACTTTCCCACAACTAGCAATGTAGATGACTGATAACACGTGCACATGTTTCATTCAATGGTGGACCACCACATGCTTTTTCTCTAGCACAATCAATATTATTTCATATATGTACCTTGGAAGAGTTAAAGATCTGGTTTTCCTCCAAAAGAAACAGATTCCAAACAAGATGATAACAACAAGAAGAAGAATGACAATGAGCACACCGACAAAAGTGCCACCAATATCAGCTGCAGATATTATAGTACTACCCGGCGCATGACGGGCACCTCCCAATGCTTTTACCAATGTCTTTTTGGTTGGCTCTGTTAGTTTTGTCTTGGCAGTGGTGGTTTCAAATGGTGGACATTCAGGGTCATCAAATGTGTCCAGCCTGGAAGAACAAGTTGGGTCCAATTGCAATTGAATGGAGTCTATGCTAATAAAGGCCCTGCCACTTTTGACCCAAGATTGAAATAAGCCCACCAGGTCTATCGCACTGTAGTTGCTGGTGCCGAGGATGTGAGCTCTGTAGATCATCTGGTGATCCTTTTGTCCGCAGCGGAAAAAGTCTTTCTCAATGTTAGCATTGGTAAGGCCACACTTGCACATCTCGTCCAGAAATTCAATGATCTGCTCCCTCACGATGCTCTGTTGTCCCTCAATATCCTTCTACATAATTTATAAACATACTTTTGGATCAAAATATTAAAGTTCATCATAAAATTAGGCACGATTAATGTACCATATTTTAAAATTTATATATTTCATAAGCCTCTTTAACTCATGGACAAGAATTAACATTTCACTGTTTATTTGTAATGAGATAAAATCAAATACGAATGAAATGGGGTGATGACTATCAGTTATACAAGAGTGTGAATAGTTTAGCATTCTATGGCAAAACAAGTCATTGGTAATATAACCATATTAAGCTGATAAAAAGGATTATTGTAGCATAACAATTGTAAAACTTATAATACACAACCTGATACCATTATCCAAACTTGATATCTTTCACATAGCTGGCTTATAGTGAGGATGTGTTGAACTTACTCTAAATCCAGAACAACTCAATACTGGACCAAATCGAAAGTTGAAATACACGAATCGTTCTATGGACAAGAATTAACATTTCACTGTTTATTTTGTAATGACATAAAATTGAAATGGGGTGATGACTATCAGTTAACAGGAATGTGAATGGGCTAGCACTCTACGGCAAAACATGTCATTGGTAATAATTTATAACAAAAATGAATTATTAACCATATTTGCCAGAGTGTAGGTTACCATAGCAACTCAATTCTTACTCTCCATTTTAGGAGTGCGACTTATATATCAAATGTATCGGTTTTGCAGGAGTATAAGTGGCAGTGGTTAAATTGAATTGCTGGATGTGGTTACTAGTGGGCCACGTGCCCCGATACTGCAACTAGCTGCAACGGTCTTGTGTGTGAAAGGTTGTAGATAACATTTAAGCTATACTGCACTCGATTTGCAGGGATGGTTGGGAATAAATGAGCTGAAAGAGAATAAAAAGGTACCAGTTCAGTTGTATATACAGTAGGTATCCTCTTCCCTCTTATATCCTACTCTCCTCTCCAGCCCCTATAATCAACTATATTCTACTCTACCTCCAGTCCTAACTACATCATATCAGGGATTGAGAATAGCTCACCAAACTCTGAGGTGGCACTATTAGTTAGTCCAGTTGCTCGTACTTGTTTTCCTTCTCCTCTGCCCGTGAGGGCAGCCACTTTGAGCAGGTAATTAGTCTGTGGGACCAAAGGCTGCACCGTGACCTGGTTAATATTACCAGTGGTAATGGAACTTCCTTCATGTATGAAGTGAATAAGATTTCCCAAAGGACTCCTGCCTTCCACCATTGCCGAGTACTCAACCTGTAAATTAAAATGTAATAATGTAATATGTACTTCATTGTTATGTGTTATTATTAAATTACTGAATGATCTCTTGACATTGATTCTCTAGCTAACATAATATCCACCACAAGAACAACTTACACCCATGCAACATGACCGTTATCATCCCGATGTATCAGTATTAATCATCATCATTACCATCATTACCACCCCTGTCATCACCACAATCATCATCATGACCTTTACCAAATAGCCAGTAATAGTATATCCAGTGGTAGCTGGTGCATCCCAGCCAACAGTAAGGCTAGCATTAGAAGAAGAGGAGATAGAAACACTTCTGGGAAATGGTAGACCTGTAAGAAATCAGTGCATGGAGATGGATAATTAGAAGCCATTTTACAAAGTAAGATGAAATCTTGAAACATTAGTGATCAAAACCCAGAATTTTTTACATCCCCAATTATCTTAAATGAGTTATATATATATATATTATATTATTATATATACATATATATACAATTTGTGAGCAATTCCTGAAATTTATTCCTACTTAAAACAGGAGGGATATTTTTAGAGCATAAATTATAAAGAGCATATCCACAGAATGCATATACCATTTGCTTTATGACCTTCTATATATCTGGCTTCCTGAGGCTAAGCATTGCATAAAAGTTTTAATAATATGTCTCGACAATGAAATAACTGCAGATGTCGATCAAATTTAGCTGTTTGGTTTGTGCACTGTCAAAAATTCTTTGTTTAAACTATTTTTAAATAATTTTCGTTGCTTTAAAATATACATCACAAATATGTAATGTAAACTCAATTATTAGTACATCACAGAGTTGGAGAACAGGTTGTGTGTCAAGGCTTGCTGTGTGAGAGAGTACCATGTATTGAAGGTAATAATATAGGCTGCAGCAGTTAGAGATTATTTTATATGTGGTGGTGAACCCAGCAGTGATAGGGAGAAGTACTTTAGCGGTGATAACACTCTCTCGTTTTAGACCCTCCTCCATCTCCTGGCTTGCTAATGCAATAACCAACAGGATATGATGTCATCTAACAATGACCACTTAGGACCAAGAAGCTAATTATAGGTTTAAAATATTGGTGAACATACAGTAATGGAGCACAAGAACTGCAGCACAAGCTTCTGCTGTAAAATGCTTATATGAGGTTGAAATTTTTTCCACTATGAAAAATTATTCAGTAGCAACAAATGAAATTTATATAACATAAAAAATGGTGTATATATGCCTGAAGTATGTAGACCTATGTTGCCCATATTTAGAGCAATTCATTTTATAGGTCTTTGCCTGCTGAATTGCAAGAGCTACATGACTTTTCACCTATCGTCACGGCATGAAGATATCCCAGGTTTGTTGTGCAATGGCACACCAGTGGGTGGCATGTTCACTTTGCACTGCATGTATGCATGGTGCAGGCTAACTGCAACATGAATAGTAGTCGTCCGAGGAAGGTATTCCAAGAGCTCGAGAAACAGCCAACAAATTTGACATTTTTATCAGTTGCCTCTTACTTTTCCACTTCACTCTTCCCACCCAACTAACTTACACTCCCACAGCTGTCCCACACCCCACTCTTGTTCTGAATTCACTCAATACTGCAGTTAGTGAGGCCTTATATTGTTCCTAGCTACTCACTCTGTTACAAATGTTAAGCAACCACCTATAAAAAGGCAGAGTAATACAGCATTATTTAATAAGGCATTACTGTAAAAATACTGTAGTTCCTCTATTAGGAGCCCCCACTCCAATTGTTACCATATAGCTCAGTCTCAATTAGTAACTGCCCTTCCAATTGTTACCACAGAAGCAAATAGCAATAACACACCCCCAAATAATTACTGATCAGGCTTATAAACTGAGAACTGAAGAAAACGGGGAAAATATCTGGAAATATATTCTGGGCACCAGCACTCTTGGTTTCTGCTTTTCCTGCTGTTACTCAATCATTGAGCCACGAGCACCCAAAATATTAGAAGTCCTCCAAACAGTTATTTGAACTCCTTCACAACTGCAATCAATAGTAACCACCCTTCTAATTGTAACTTCCTTTCCATTAGTAATTGCAGGTAGATTGGACAGAAGTAAATAGTAACCGTGGTTCCTGTTAGAGAATATATGGTAGATACAGCAGACTGCATTACAAATTAGGGCCGGCTCACCACCCCAGGTATTACATAGATCAGGCTGAGATTGAATATTGTGACAAATCTTCATATATAGAACTCATATTATATACCTGAAGTAGATAGAGTTGCAATTTTCTAAAATTAGAATATTTTTTAAATTTAATATGCTGATGAATGGACTCGGATTCCAGGGTGTTCTTTACTCTACTGTTGTTTGGTATAACAAAGAATGACATCATTTGCCACATCAGTGAAGGATACTTAGTGCATGAACCACCGTGCTTGGAGAAGCCTTTTCCTGGTGCCAAACCAGAAAGGTGAAGCTACGATTGGGATGAAAGACTCGAAAGCCATAACAATGAGTTGTGGTTCCACAGAGGCTGTTAGAAGCACGTGGCAGCAGTTTGCATATGCACAAGCTCGAATGAGCACCTAGAAGTTGGGTGGGCCCACCTAGCTAACCCTGTATGGCTGCCCATGTGTAATCAATAAGCGAAAGAATGTTCCCTCCATAGACTACATATAATGTGCAATGAGACACTAGGGTCAGAGTGGTATCGTTTCTTGCCTTGTATAGGGACAAAGATGGTTGCATTTGGATTAGGAGAAGAAAGCTTGCTTTCTATGCTGGAGTCACTGACTCTGTCCAGCACAGTGACACTGACTTGGATTTGGTATTGTACTCCTTGCTGGGGGACGGTCACACGACCAGAGCTTGTAAAAGAGGAGAAATTCTGAAAGAAAAGAAAAAGAAATAAAAACACTGTAAAAATGTAGTCCCATCTGTAGTAAAGCATATTATGTACATACTTACCACTAAAGGTACAGGAAACGACTCTTCCTTCCTCAAAATATTATTGCCAGTGATTTGAGTGGCATAGACAGTGTAATAAATGATTGTGCCACTGGACACAGAAGGTTTGGTCCATGACACTAGGATAACATCCAGTATGATCAATTCCACCAACACATCACCAGGAGGATTAGGAGCTTTAAGTTCAACAAAATAAAGAAGAGAAACATGATACATTTCCTTACAACTTCACTAACACAACTGTATACTTAAGCTTTTAATATACTTCAGCATCATTAGTAAGCAGTTGACGGAATATATTATATAGAATATAAGCTGCTAGACCTTTTGAGATGCTTTTTGGTTTTAGAGTTGCTATCTGACTAGAACTTCTAAAACATGGAGTGAGTCTAGCAATGTCAAAATCATTTTAGAATCCACAGAATGGTATAAAACACAAAATGTCAAGAGTAGCCCCATTAGACCTCATTCCAGACCTCTTTTCCCTCTTGTTTCCCATTCTCCTCCTGAACTTTCCCATACTACCTTTTTTAAATTTCACACTGACAGAGAGCATTAAAAAACCAACCTGGTGGTAAAGTTGTGATTGTGACAGGTCTCGAAAAATTACTGCGAGTATTGTCTTCTCCTTCTGCTCTTACAGATATCTGATAGTTAGTGTTTGAAGTCAGTCCAATAATAGTGTAGTTATTCAGATGGGCATTGATATTGTTTATGTAGTTATAAGCCAAGTCAATGAAAAAGTAGATATTACTGTAGCCAATTCTGATGGTGAAGTATTGCACCTCATGTCCACCATTGCATGTGACCTCAGACCAAGCAATAGTGGCGGTAGTGGAACTGACTTTTAGAATGATCGGTCTTCCCGGAGTTGGAGGTGCGTCTGAAAATAGATATCAGAATATGCAGTAAAAGTGATTAAATTGCACCTAATACATAGTATACAAATTGAAGAGGCTATGATGTCAGTATAGTACAGGAAGTGCTGCAATGATATTCATGCAGTAATAATCTCACAAATTCTAGACCCAATGTAAGCAATTGAGGGAGTTTATAGGTTATCTATTGCCTCGCAGTTAGGAAATCATGGAGCATGCTGGAGAGAGTGAAGTTAGCATGCACAGGTTAAAGTTTATAGAGGATAACAAGTTCAGCTGCAAGTAACCAATTTTGCTGCAAGTCTTTTTTGAGTATCCAAGTAGGAAACCTTGTGATTGAGTGATATAATTAACAAGGTCAGACAGAGGTCATTTGATTTTTAGAAACTACCTTCCTTGATTCAACTAGCCATATGGGTGGTGTGCAATATAGCAACTACTTTCCTAATTCAAATAGCGTATCAAATGTTTCCATAACCTTTCAGTGCCGACAGTGGATATACCATGTATACAAGTTTCACATTCCCCAAATAAAGAGATTCAACAAAACTTGGTAACCATTACCAAAAATCTTCGCTAGAGCTTGCATGGTGAAATTTCATCCAAATATTTGTACAACAAAGCTGCACCTAACCATACTGTACTAGTAAAACACTGCAGTTCCTGAAATATAGCACCAAAATGTTTGTTGTCGTCTTTTGACAAAAAGGTTCATTTAACAGCACTATAGCCAGCATTAACTGAAGACAGAAAAATCATTTAGGGTCTGGCATTGAAGGATTTTGAGAAAAATTCATTGCCTGCTATACTAGAGCTTATGTACTAGCTAGTTAATAGACACTACAGGCTCTGGCCTAAATGCTAGCCAGCTAAAGAGTATTTCAAGTGTAACTTAAGCTCATTAGCCTACCTGATAAAGCTTCCCAATAGTGAAGATGGCAGCTTTGACTCTATCCATTAATTGATTATAAATTCAGACACACATGTGCATGACACTATTTCAATTTTTTCACCCGTAAAGAGTTAAAAATAGACAATTGCGGTGTGATGTGGACATACTTGCCATTAGCACAGCCTAAAACCTACCATTCACTTTGACCTTCAATGTTCTTTGCTGCACCAGTTCAGTTGCAGTCTGATTGCCTCTACAGATGTACACTCCACTAATACACAGAGTTATTCTTCCAAACTGCAGAGCAGAGGTCCCATTACCAATTTGTCCCTCATGGATGTCACGGTTACTGATTCCAACTTTTGTTCCATTTGAGAATAACCAGTTGATCTGTACTCCTGGTAGGCTAGACCCACACAGAATATTGATGCTAGTTCCAGAGATGTACGTGTAGAGAGTTATTTTATCAATCCCATTGCCATGGACGCCAAAGGTGTCAATGATATCAGTTTGACCTGTATTTAGACAAAAGCTAGGATCTCAATCACTTTGTCACAGTAGTGAAAAAGAAATTCTGTTTCATTTCCATTATACTTCATTCGATGTTCTTGCTACACCATTTACTGTTTTGCCATATATCTCCCCTCTTTTCCCCCTTCTTCAACCTTTTCCATACTTGAACTCATTGGCAAGCTTCACAGTGTTAATTACTTAGTCACAGTGATGTCAAAAAGAAATTATGTTTAAGTTACATTGGAAAAAGGTTGAAAATAAGCATTAGCCCTCTTAATTTGTATGAAAAAGTGTACAAATGGCATAAAATGAAGTGGAAACAGAATTTGTTTTACTCATAATGTAATTATCTTTCACAAGCAAAATTTTTAACTTTAAAGTCGACTCAAGATTTTTTGTTGTTTGTTAGTTGGTTAATTTTATTATCTCTTTCTCTCTCTGACTGTCTGTCTGTCTGTCTGTCTGCCTGCCTGCCTCTCTATATGTATGTATGTCTGCCTTCCTTCCTTTCTGCTTGCCTGCCTGTCTTTCTGTCTGCCTGGCTGTCAGCCTGTCTGTTTGCCTCTCTATATGTATGTATGTCTGCCTTCCTTCCTTTCTGCTAGTCTGCCTGTCTTTCTGTCTGCCTGCCAGCCAGCCTGTCTGTCTGTCTGTCTGTCTGTCTCTGTCTCTGTGTGTCTTCCTTCCTTCCTGCCTGTCTCCCAGCATGTCTATCTGTCTCTCTCTCTCTGTATGTCTGTATGTCTGCCTGCCTGCCAGCCTGTCTGTCTGTCTGTCTGTCTGTCCATCTCTCTGTGTGTCTTCCTTCCTTCCTTCCTGTCTGTCTCGCAGTATGTCTCTCTCTCTCTCTGTGTATGTCTGCATGTCTACCTTCTTCCCTGCCTGCCTGTTAGCCAGCCAATCTGTTTGTCTCTCTGTCTGTCTGTCTATTTGTCTGTCTGTCTGTCTGTCTGGTCTGCCTGCCTGTCTGTCTGTCTCTTTCTCTCTATATATATGCCCTCTTTCCTGCTTGCCTGCCTGCTTGCCTGTCTGTCTGTCTGTCTCTCTGTTGGTATTTCTATCTATTTATCTATCTACTTTCTATTGATCTATTTATCTGAAGCAATAGTACACTTACATATATCTTTTGGATTGGTGGTAGCAGTGAGGTAAATGCTCCTAGGACCATCTCCAATAGTGTAAGCAAGCACACTCGTGACATACCTTGTTGAAGCCAGCAAACCTCCTATTATGTACTCAGTTTCATTCCCCATAAGGTCTCTCAACATCTCAATTCCATTTGGAGGCAAAACCATCAGCTTGTAGCCCCTCACTATTCCATTTCTGTTGTCATAATTGGGAGGACTCCATTCTGCTCTGATGGCCGAGCAATTAACCACGGAGATGTGAAAATATTGAGGTGGTCCAGATGGAGCTGTAGTCAAAATTTATAGCAACAGAATGATATTTGATCTAATATCGTTACCACATAAAACAGCATAAGAGACTTCTACAGCACAGAACCAGACCTACAAACTGCATAAGATGGATTAACTAACTATTAGTATTTCCATGACTCACGTCTTTCCAAGACAGTGACGGGTTCACTGTGGGACTTTGCTCCATCGATGTAAGTAAGGCATCCAAAATCTTTTAGTTTTGCTTGTGGTCTGATAGTGGCATTTAGAGTGATCCCAAGAGCCAGTCTTGTAATGGTATAGGTTGTATTTAACTGTGGAATAACTCTCGTGTATATATAATCACTGTCACTTCTGGTATACTGCAGAATTAGTCGTCTCGAACGCACATAACTTGGAAAATTGTAGAGCTACATGTGTATAAAAACAGCGTTTTTATCAACAAACATTTAGAAGGCATACATTGGTGTCAACTAGTCGGTATTAATCTTCTATATCACTTTGCATTTAAAAATGCATTATTTATTATTGGAGACGACATTATACATTCCTGCGTATACACCACTTGATAAAAAATAATTGCACTCAGCAGTATCTATGTGCCTGAGGCATACTCCATATATCCTCTATATTAAGGACTGCCTCTGTTGTAGCTATTCCTCCAATTTTAACTGTCTAATTCAGTCGTGGTTTGTTATAAGAACTGAAACTCCAATTGTAATCATTCTTCTAATTTAAGCAATGTAAAATTAATAGAACAACTATCATCTATTTACCATTAGAGTGAAGATACAATATGCTGAAATTTGTCTGAATCAGCTGCAACATGTGCTACACTAGACTGCACATATAAAAAAAATTACAACGAACAACCCCATGTTCAAATATATGGCTGTTGCTGTTGGAGCTTCATTCTTTTACATTCAAAGTCAGAGGCTACCATGACCATCATAGTATATGGTCTTCTTGAATCGGTCAAGTAGCTAGAATGGTTTCAAAACATGACAGTCTTCATGTAGGTAGTAGGTAGTAGTGTAGCTTAATCTATATACTCTAGCTAGATTATTTACTGTAATGTTTTGTACCACTCCTGCTTGCTTTATCAAAAGAAAAACTTGGAAGCTCAGCTACCAGAGACTCTCTTTGGGCAAGACTGTGACATAGTTCATTATGTTCATCTCTATTTACCTAAGTACATGCAACAATGAAACATAAATATGCATAATTTTCTATTGTTGTGTCACGTTCATGGTGGAACAATTTTCGATGTATGGGTTACAGCATTTTGAGAATTATATTTCCCATGATGCGTTTTTATATTAGGTAGCATGGATAACTTAAGATCCAGTAATTTAGAAGATTTTCCATTGTTGTTATTGTTATTGTCATATCATAAATATCCAGCATCACATCCAGATATATCTAGATAGATTAAAGGCTGTCAATAGTAGCCATCTAGTTTCAGTATTAGGTCTACTGGAAGACCACATGCATAGGTAATTAGTTCAATAAGGATCTAAATATAGATGTTATAAGCTTCATAAATTGTCATGCTTGAAAGCCATAACTAATCATCTCAAACTTTCCTCCTCATTTCAGTTCTAGATGATTTGGGTGACTATCACTACCACATAGTTGGCTTCAGTTTAACAGAAACTTACAAGTTTTTTTATTATATTGAAAAGAGTTTCCTCGTGGGAGTGGTGGAGACGGATGGTTTATATTGGTCACTGCTGCAGTATACCCATAAATTTATTATGCCAAGTGATCCTGTCTTTAACAGCTGAATTGGAACAATGTCAAAGATGATGAAAAAGGTAAAAAGTGCAGTAACTCTCTAACGCTTATATTCCTTTTTATAGATATGCTGATCACAAGTAATACTCTACAGAGTAGAATGAAGTATTTATCTGAAAACTCATCATTGTGTCACATTGAGTTCAACATATACAAGAAATTATCCTTCTCAATAATCAACTTCAAATTGTATTCACTCGACGTTTCTACTAGATGCTCTAGCCTTCATCACGAATAAAGAAGGCTAGAGCATCTAGTAGAAACATCGAGTGAATACAATTTGAAGTTGATTATTGAGAAGGTGATTTTAATATTAATATTTCAACTGAGAGTTCATCGAGAAAAAATTATCTATTCTACACATAGCTACCATCTAGCACTTTCTGCGAGGAGCTATAACCGAATTATTTTTTTCGAGGTTGTCACAAGCCCTTATGGGATCGTATTTTTGTACAAAGTAAATGGAGGCTATATACAATTTTTACATTCTGGATCAAGTCCATGAAAACCTCAAAAATTTAGCTCCTTGAGGAAAGAAAGCACTACAGGTATGATTATTAGGTGCTCATGCACTATTAAACACTGGGTTTTTGTATCACCACTGATATAGTGCCCATGCTATACAACCCATTAATATGGTATGTGTGTATATACTCAAATCTGATTTACTGTGATATTTACAGTGTCAAAGTTTTCTAACCTTCCATGAATATGTGAGAGATGTAACTTGATTACTAGTAATGTTGAATCCTTCCGGTGCTGGAAGAAAATCTTTAGGATTATCTGAATGAATTTTAAAATAATCATCATTAAAATATTGAGCACTTTTTGACCTAAAATTTATCTATTGTTAAGAAAACGGCACAAAATAATAATACCAGAAAATAATTCAATACTAACAGAAGTGAAGGCAGATAACATTATAGGAATCGTAATGCAACAACAAATGACAAAAAAATTATATGACAATATGTATTTTTTACTAGACACCACCTGCAGCAACTATAAACACATGAAACTTAAAAACAACAAATTAGTAATTGATGCAGTCATAAGAACAATAAAATGCCTAGCCATATCATCATCAGCAGTACAATAGCTAATGATATACTAGCATCATGAGCCATAGCAACAATCTATGAAAAAAGCTAGAAATTTGCAACAATAAGATGATGAGAAACATTGGACAAACTGACAGACAGGTTACATATTAGAGATACAGAGAGATAGACAGAAAGGCAAGCAGACAGGCAGACAACAGAAAGATAGAGAGGAGAGGGATGTGCATATATACAGAGACAGAGAGACAGACAAATAGAGAGATGGGCAGAGTGGCAGTGAAACAGAGAGGTTGGCATGCAGAAAGAGAGAGACAGACCTGGTATGCAAACTACTCCAATGTCATCTCGGTGTGAGAAGCTGCAATATGGAGAATAAGATCCCCAGAATTTGTATTGGCAATCATCCAGTATTTCAGCTTCACGGCAACGTACTCTGTTCAGCCAGATCACACCTAATATATATATATATATATACAAAGTTGAATAATAATATTCTGTAGTAAATGTTAAAAGACCACAAAAGTGTATTACTGCATCAATTAGGGCTAATTTTTTCAACAACTAAAATCAAAAGACATCAAATTCTAACAAAAATAAAATTTACTTTTGAAATCATAATTCTTTAATAATATATAACAATAAATAATAATAATAACAATATAATAATAATAAAATTAAAAAAAGTAATGATGATGATGATGATAATGATGATGATGATGATGATGATAATAATAATAATAATAATAATAATAATAATAATAATAATAATAATGATGATGATGATGATGATGATGATGATGATGCTATTGATGATAACAACAACAACAACAATAACAATAACAACAGCAACAACAACAATTATAACATCAGTTAACAAACAAAAATGAAAGGAAAATGTTAACGAACAAATAAATACATATTATACAAAAAAACAAGATGCGGATTGAACGAGCAATGGGTACTGAATTTTTTTTTGGCAATTCTCAAACTAATCTTGCTTGTTCATTTTGTGTGTGCCATCCTTTGCTTGCCTTGAAAGGAGAAACAAAATCTCCATCGATCTTACTGTGTAACTGCAAGGTCCTCTCGCAGAGGACTGGACCACTAATAAGTGTACCCTGGCTTCTTATTTGTACAAACCACAGACATAGGGCTTCGTCTATTTTCTCATCTCATCCTCAGCAATAAAACATGACTTAAAGATCGTTCCTACTCGGAGACTAACTATCCATTGGGAAAACAAACAATTTGATTTTACTTTCATTTATTTTGAGATCATACACTGTGGCTGTACCAATTCCATATTCTTGAGCTACTTTTTCTTGGGATTCTACTTTAGACAGATGCTTGAGAATGGCTAATTTCTTCTCCAAGGAGAGACATAGCTACCCATTTTCTCTTTACTGAGTAAGAAGGAAGGGTGCTTACCAAGTGTTTTATTCATGACATCATAGCCATGCACTCAAGATATGCCCAGGCATAAGCATGACACTTAATAGAATCAGTCAGCAAGGCCTTGTTAAGGACAACTGAATAGAATCGATCAGAAAGAAAATTGTTAAAAAGGTCAGCTGCTTACAACAAATGCACATGCCCAGATGTAATCAGGTACAGATGAGTATATGGTTGAACTGTTCCAGAGCAAGCCTGGATAATATTGCACATCCAACCACAAATTTGTCAAGTTGCCAACAGTGAAATAAACACTAACTTCCAAGCAGGAGGCGAGCTGGTCATGGCCGATGCTTACCAAATAGAGGCTTATAGAACCAAGAGTAGATTAGGTACTTTTAAGGAAATTTTTGTTTTTAGTGAGAATATTTCAACTGAAATACTTCAGTCTTTATCAGGGTCAATTAAAATTCTTTTTTAATGTTATTATTATTATTATTTAAAAAAAATTAATTTGCCCTGATGAAGACTGAAGTATTTCAGTTGAAATGTTCGCACTAAAAACAAAAACTTGATTTAACCCTCTTCCTACTGCACCATATAAAATTTTGATCGCCCACGATCGAATTTTTTAAATAATAAAAGTTTTAATTGTCCAGGAATTTCCCCCTGAAACTTACTACACACATAATAGAAGGGTTGTTGTACACAAAAAAAATCTTACAACATATAAGTTACATTGAAAAAAATGTAGATAAAATGTGGTAAAATGTGTGCACCATAATTGTTTTTGATCGCCCATGATCGATTAAAAAAAATTAAAATGATTGGCAAGGAATTTCACCCTGATACTTGCTATACACACAGTAAAATGGTCAAGGTAGCCAAATAAAAAGTCAGAAGATAAAGATGTTACGGCCAGTGTATGAGAGGGGATATGGGGTGTGGTTCCGGGATGGAGTCCTTTTTTTCACACTATGGAAAGACACAAAGGTGGTATGTGTGGCATCTACAGTTCACTCGGGTAATTCGAACCACCAAGTCAAGAGAAGAGTGAAGACTTCCGCAGGCGTTGTGGAGCACATGGTATCTATTCCTGATGCAACCTATTATTACAACAAGTAAATGGGAGGAGTTGATCTTTCAGATCAGCTCCTCCAATACTTCCAGACAAGGCGCCAGAGACATAAGTACTGGAAGACTCTCTTCTACCACTGCATCGACATCGCAGTTACCAATGCATCGACATCGCAGTTACCAATGCATATATTATATATAGAGAAAACCTTCCTGCATCCCAAAGAACAAAGTATGACCATAACATTTTATTGGTGAGCTAGTGAGGGAACTTTTGGATGCTTCTAATGCTACTGCTACACTCATATCCCCTTCTGTGGGCCGACCACCTAGGTCATCTATTCGAGCTCAGCACAGACTGACACATGTTGACCAAAGGAAGTATTGTGTCATGTGCAAGTATGAGAAGAAGTACAAGCTTACAGACAAGTAATGCGTGAAATGCAAGGTCTCTCTCTGCTTTACTAACTGTTTTGCAGAATAGCACCATCCACGAAATAATAAAATCCGTGACAAATATATGACAACATAATGAGTTCTTATTTCTATTTCCATTTTTGTGCCCTACATCATTTCTGCTAATTAGTAATTATAGATTGATGCTGCTAAATTATGATTTTCGATATAAAAAATTTCACAAAAAAAGGCGAAATTTGTGGTCAAACGTAATATATTTAGATTCTTCTACACTTGCTCAATAAAGTCTGTGTACATGATTTTTTATTAAATATTAATTATTCCTAGAGTAAAACAGGTTTAAATATTAGTATGCTATTTTAACAGTTTGTAATTAAGGAGAATCCTGTTTGATGTCAGCTGAAAGTAATCATACATGCTGAGTAAATTAGGTACCAAGAAAAATGTAGATTTGTATATAGATATCCACACAACAACCACATTTTACAGTACTTAACACACTTTCTTTTGTTTATAAAGTATTTTAGGAAACATTAAAATTACTATTTGTTCACATTCATTAGAAACATAATTAAAGGGTTAGTAGAATCAAACTCACCAGCTCCTCTTCCCATTCGTGAATTCGATACTGTGCAAGCTGACCGTGTATAATTCAGCATGCCACAAACAACATCAGCAGCATAATAATTAAATCCATAGTCACAAACAGTCCCCCAAATGTCGTTGTACAAGACTTCCACACGACCAAGAAAATCCAAACCTTGAATCGGAGAAACTAGACGGACTTGAAACTGGGATTCACGAGCTGCAGAAGAATAATGATATATAATATATAAATATATAGGACATTGTGATATTAATTGGAGCTGTTTAGTTTCTGTATAGTGCAGGAAGTCATAGATGTCCATAAAAGTTGGTCTTGTTTAAAGCCAAATAAATCACCTGAAACAGATTTTTGTGATGTCAAAATTAAAGTTTAAGTTTATTATGTTCTGAGGTATGTGGACAATGAAAATATTGTTGCCGTAGTAACCAGTTCATTAGTTACTAAGGGCTTGATTAATTAATCTTTGATGTATAAAAATAGCTATAACTTGCTGTTAGTTTGAGCTAGGGATTTGTAATTTGGTGTGTGGTTTAATGACTCGGGGAGCTAAAATTCTGTTAACCAAAATTTTGGTTGAAAGTCTTATTTTAAAAATATGATGAAAAATCTATTTTCGTGGGCCTTTTTTTCGAGGTCTATGAAATTGAGTAGAAATTTTTCTTGCTATTGAGCTTATTGTTTTGTATGGTGCATTTAATGACCAGTAAAACTGTTAAAACAGATTATTATTATAATTTTTTTTAACAGAGTAAATGGACGTTAATTTAGTTCAGTTTCAGGGACATGATGACTTTTGTACTTTTTTAACAGTGTCCTTTGGCTGGCAATCCGTCCACTCACAATATGCCTCTTGTGCATCATCTTCTGAGAAAGGAGATTCGTTCTCTGGCTCAGACTCATCTCCAGATGATGTTAATATCCCAGGACAGCAAAAAATTCATCAGGCTCACCAAGACTGCTTGAATGTAAGTCAACTTCCTCCCTCTGCTGTTTAGCAGCTCTTGCTACAGATGCTTTGTAAGCCTGGCGCTTCCTGCTGGACCATCTGGACTTCTTTGATCCATCTTCACTCATAGTCACCCACAAAAGCTTGCTATTCAGAGGGGAAAAGCGTTGTCATGGAAACATGCCACGCCCTACTAAAATCACATAGAGTTTCTAAATGCACCATGTGCAACTAAACTTGGTATCATTTTAAAGGAAATTTTGAGCTGAGCATTATGGTGCAAGTAATTTTGGGCAAAAAGTAAGTAGTAGTAAGTTACAGTACAAAGTTCGCGTGGACATTAAAGCCTTCCTGCACTATAGTATTAGAATGACCGAAACACATATATCCTGAAGTAGACAGAGGCTATAACACCCTCCCCCCCCCAACCTAATTATGCTTAATACCTGTTGTGTTAGTCCTGACTGTTATGGGCTCAGAATAGGTGCCTGGCATGTAGGTATATCTGTAGTTGTAGCTGGTACACACAGAAAAGCCGAGTTCAAACTTGACCATGATGGAATATTCTGTGTCGCGTTCCAGATTAATGATGGTAGCATAGTAGCTTGTATTATGTTTGTTATATTTGTTGATTGAGAGAAATCGTGGCGTACTCGACATGCTGGCATTGTACTGGACAACATAGCGGTATCTGTCCACTTCAATTGGAACTGTAAAATTGTCCTGAGCAATTAAAAAAATGAAGCAATAATAACAATAATGATAATAATGATGAGTACAACAACAAATTAATAGAGCAACAGCAAAACTGAGAACAACAACAGCAAAGCAACAATAACAATAATGACAATTTTGTCACACCTGACAAAACAGAATAGCGTACCATAAAGCTTGAGATCAACTTCATGTCATAGCATTCAGTAAATCATTGCCTTTCAGTGACGATGTGCAGAGACTAGTGCATGATTATTGTGCATTGAATCATTATTGGCCTTGATTGCCACATCTTTTATTAACCTCATGACTAAAGGAGCCTAAAGCATTAGTGTGTTTGGGTAAGCAAAACTCAGGCCAATTAGCGATTAGGTACAACAAAATAGTGCTAATCACTATATTATTTATAGTCTGCTTAACATTATTTAAAAGAAGGAATGGGAGAGCAATATAACTTATGAACACTTGAAGAACCTATAAACAAAAGCTATGCTCAGTGGAGGACGCTTCTCAGTGAGATAAGGGATCAATCGTCTACCCCTCTCCCCCTCCTTTCTCCTTTCCCAACTAAACTTCTTTTAAGTACTCTCATTTTATGAGGTTTTGAGATCAAAACTTTCAAATCACAAAGCCACATGGTTTTGTGATCTCCCATTTCTCGAGAATTAGTCACATTTGATGATCATGCGAACATACATCATACTAAATTTTGGGGAGATGACATTTTAATAATTGTTTGGTGCGGCTTGTTTGCAAACCTCAGTACTATTTAAGAGCATAAGAATTAAAAAATATGAGTTGATATTACCACACTTGCTTCATATGAACAACATTTTATCAGTCTTTTCTTTGTAGATCAATTTCCAGCATAGGAAGACCCAAGAAGAGAGAGAAATAACTTACTTCACAAATCATCAAAATAGTGTTTGAAACCACAAGCATGCACTCCACTGAGAATATCAATACTCACATTCAATAACCCTTTAGAGAGGAATTTCATCCTCAACAAATGAAATCCAGAGCAATTTCCCCCCCTATTTTTGTTCTTCGATTTAAACTCTCAATAGTGATTTGAGTTTGAAAGAAAAATTCATAACTCAATTGATCAAGTTTCCAATTGACCTTCTTCCCAACAAAACTGCCAAGTATTTGCGATCTATAATTCTGCCCATGTTTACAAACTTGTCAAATATCTGCCATCCTCACTATTATTGTCGCTCATTAAGAACTAGGATTTTCCATCAGTGGAGACAATTGCACACTGCTTTAGTTTACCCTATCTATGATCTGGAGAAAAGCACTAAAATGTATTTATTGATAACTGAATTTGGCGATTTCTCCATTTCTGATCCTAACCCTCTCTCTCTCTCTGTATATATATATATTATAAAATAACCAAACAATATAATAGTATATATATATATATATATGCATACATGTAAATGTGGTACATGTAATTAAGGAGAATAATTATGAAATTATATTCTAAAACTTTGAAATGCCACAAAAACATGGGAATCCAGTATGAATATTCCTGGCATGAAGAAACAACAAAAAACTTAGCTTGCAGTCTAATACTACATATCTAGCAATAGCACTGAAGCAGTCAGTATCCATACAAACTATTGTTAAGTGATAGTACAAGTTACACTCATCATACAAGTTGCATTCAGCACGAGCACAAACTGCAGTCAGTGTTAGTATAAGTTACTATGTCAGTGTCATTACAAGCACAGTAAGTGTGGATATAAGCTCCACCAGTACATGCTACAGAGAGTGTCAGAACAAGCTATGATCATGTTGTGCATTGAATGTGAAGATAATCTTATCTGTACTGAGATTGAAAACCCTTCTTTACAAGTGAGTTACTACCCCCAAGTGTATGTTCTTGTGTATTGACATGTCCATTAGTAGGTAGTTAGGAATATAAAATAAGATTTTTTTCAGTGATAATCTTGTTTCTCGACGTATTGGCTAGATCTTCTAACCTTCACCAGGGGGAATAATATTACTCAGCTAAATGTAATGATATTCTATATGAAGGTTTGATATTCTCATCTTCTTTTGAAAAATGTTAATCCTGATGAATATTTGAGCATCTAGCTGAAACATAGAGAGACATATTTCAAGTTCATCATTGAGAAAGTCATTTCATTCTAGTCAGTTGAGAATTTGTTAAGAAATCAACAATAATGTGTTTATAGAACACACACCTCATGCTTCACAACTCTATTTACCTGAAGTAGGTGGGCGTATGGTTGCCTATAATTAGAGAATATTTTTTTTTACAGATCTAGCCTGCTGGATTGGGATGGCTTAATGGACTTTTTGGGATTGTTGTGTGGTTCTTTCTGGTGAATGATACGCATCTGTAGTTTCTATTTCTATATCAAAACATGACCAGCAACACTTTCCATTCCACCAGAAAGATTGTCACTACCAGAACTTCCTCTTCTCTTCCATGGATTGTTGCAGCTACAATGTATGTCATAAAAAGAGACTAAGGAATAGGTAAAATGTGAAGTAGCTTAAATTACTTTAGAACCGAAAAAATTCCTATAGCAGTATAATATACTTCACTCTAACTAGCAGAACTTCCTTTAGACGTTGCAGTGAATTAGTTCTTCAAATTCATCTATATAGACAATGTGGAGTAAGAGAATACTATTTCACTGACCACAGAAGAAGTATCTTGTACTCAATACATATCAACGGTGAACATCTTCAGCATGAAAAGTGTGGTAATGCAATCTTTTGATAGCTATTGTACTTTATTGGACATTTTTGTTAACTTATTTAGACGTCTATTAAATAGTTCTGACATAGTTTGGTCTAACCACATTTTGTTTGGTGAAACCAGGTAGCTCGTGGAATTTAAAACAGTAGAGTAACAAAAGCTTATGAACCCCAATCCCCAATACACCATCTGAGTTTACAATGAACATCCCATAAACCCAAATAGACTCAACATGGTAGACGAGACAAATTCTAGCAGGTCGGATATGGTGCCCTTTATGCATTAACAAAAACATTACTGTAGTGGTATAGCTGGAACAGTTTCGTAGAAAACATACACGTCACACTGTGTTCTTTGATGTACGGAGCACTGATAGCTGTTTTGATCTTACATCAGAAGCAGACACCCACGTTGTGTGGGATTGTTTGCGACTTACTGGCACACAAGGCTGCTGATAACCTGTACTAACAAAGAAGCATGCACCCATGTGTGGGATTGTCCGTGACTCAGTGGCACACAAGCACTGATAACCTGTCCTGGCATACCACCAACTGCTGCCAGTTACTCTGTAGCTATTTGGTTTGGTTTGTGGAGTATATAATTGGAGTGAATGCTTTTTAAAATAATCGAGCCTGCTGGACTAATTTGAATTTTCAGTTTTTGTGCCGGCTGCAAGATATCCAACTGATTTTGTGGAAATAAAAACCAAAATAAAGTTACAGAGTGGATATTTCATGAATATTTGTTGCATGCATGTTACAAGGTAGTTATGATTGCTAATAATTGATAAAACTAAATTAACAAACCTGGCCTTCTGGATTGAGAGCGCTAAATTTCTATTGTCGTAATGATTTCCAAGTTATTTTTATTTCTCTTAAAGAAAATTCTTTAACATAAAATTGTACAATAGAAATAAGAAATGAAATGTTTTAGTAATTACCACATTTCTATTTGGCTCTGCTTGAAGTGTGTGTGATGCTAGGTTAAAAGAAACTCCTAATTGAATTTTATGTATGTTGGCATAGCAAGTATTATGGTCAATCCATATAGGCTTTATGCAGCTATATACTATTGTTTTTTTTACAGCAAACTTTGTTTAAGAGCTTTGAGTTTAGGATGTTGCTGCTGCTATAGACATAGCTAGTTCCATGCCATTCCACTAGTTTCACTTTTCCTAAGCATTCTTTTGGACAGAAGGTACTTGTGTACATTGTTATCATCCTTCAATGTTGGGCTCAAAATCTAGTTTATTGACACAGTTGCCTTCTTCTGATCCAAGAAGAAGCTACCTGAGGTCAACAGTGCTACAAGGAAGACTAAACTATTTAATCTCACTGAACTCTCAGTTGACATAATAACATTAAAAGTACCTTCTCAATAATCAACTTCAAATTTTATTCACTCGACATTTCGACTAAGGATCCTGATGAAAACTAGAGCATCTAGTCGAAACCTCAACTGAATAAAATTTGAAGTTAATTATTCGGAAATTGATTTTAAACTATTTAATGCCCAAAGAGAAAAGACAGCAAAAAATTGGCGTAAAATCTGCCTTAATTGGTTTTGTTGGAGATTTTGCTAAAAAATAAATTAAAAAAAAATAATTTCTCACTGTTGTCATCATATATATTATAGTGATTAATGGTAATGTGTAAATGTTGATTTCTTTTCTTATAAGCTAAATTGTTATAACACCAAAGTTTCAACCAATGTACTTTGATAGAAATTTTGGTGAAATAGAGGGGCATATTCTGTTTTCAGCTTAATGATAGCCATATATATATATATAAACATATAAAACAGGAGCAGCAAATGCTCTTCCAACAATGCTCAATTTCTAAATAAGGCCCAGAGAGAAACAAAACAGCTAATAGTTAAAACACCTACTTTTAAACACATCCACTTCCTGGACTGACCATTATAAATGTTTTTGCTACACTTTTGAAGTATGTTGGCTAAAAACGATGCTAAAGTAGGTCTAAAAATTCCTTTAAAGCCTAGTTTAAAGTATAAATTAAGTAAAAACTTAGCCAATTTCTCAGTGGGCATGTGATGCTATGCTAACCACACTAAGTTATAGAGAAAAAACCTCAGTTGGTCTGTCTACTCTACTTTTAGTCAGTTTACTGACATTCATTTGATATTATATAATTTATTTAACTAATATTTTATATCTCTGCCCCCTGAAGGTGTGAAATTACAAGGAAAAGTAGGGCACCTCCTCTGTGCTAATAATACATTCAATCACTTAGGCACAATTATATTTAATTTTCCCTACTCATGGTCAGTGACACACTCACAATGGTAAGGGTAATGAAAGGAGACTGAGTCAGATCCCCCCCCCCCCCCTCACACACAGCCTCTTGGACAAACAGATATAGGCAAGTGCCTAGTAAGGCCTCTTCCAGACCCACAAACACACAAATACGAATAGGTGTTGCAGAAGGCATATGAAGACAAGAACCAGAAGTTAAGTCCGTGAGTTTTTCCATTCTTTGAGGCTCACGAGGCAAACCAGGCACTCAAAGATTAATAATGGAAGTTAGTGGCCCATTTGAGTTACCAAGCTACTCTTCATCTTGCTACAAGTTATGGGAAAGGGTTGTAGGCACGAGTGCAAACACCATTCAACTGACATACAAATCCCAAAACATCCACATCTTTACTTGGAAATTTGTCAAATATAATTTTTGAGTAAAAAATATAAAAAATCCCATCCATAAACATTACATTTTCAAGTTAAACTTACAGGCCATGAGATTGTGATGGTTCTGGATGTGACGTTTTCAACACTCACTTCAGGTATGTCCAATAGACTTGCTGCAGTGATTGCCGGGAAAAATATATATACTTGTGATACATGACCACAATACAGCTTGTCCAGGCACCCCATGAGTGAAGGAGGAGTTTACATATTGGTTAAGTATTGACAGCAAAAATAAAAAATAAATATGATTAATGCACACAACACAGTTTGTGGGTTCACAAACATATGTGAGGCAGAGGCCATGTGAGATTATAAGATTCAAGGTGCCCTTGGACCCTGTTGTTCTCTAAGAATAATAGATTATCACTAGCAACAAATCAACCATTGGAATTAACTGAAGGCATTGTGAGGTGAGCTAAATAATCTCTTCGAACCCGATGGCTGAATGGAGAACAAAAAATCAGTGTATCAAAACAAGAGATCCAGCACACTCCATTACTATAAAATGTTATGACTTTTATCTGTTATATTTGTGGTTTATTGGGGACAAACATATACACTTGGAAGGGGGGAGGGGGGTGAGCCAATAGATTCCATATCACTTTATTGTAGAACATCTATGTGGCGAGACTAATGTGGTTAGCAGAGATATAGCTTGGATATGTGCCAGATACTCCAAATATTAGCTGGACTAGCTACGCCCGAGACTTTAGCTGTTGACAGTAGCAATATCAGAATGAACTTCTAAATCATTGCTTTAACACCTAGTTACTACCTATGCCACCAGTTCTCTCAATGTGACAACCATGACCTTTTTAGAATGAACGTATATTTGACTGCAGACTGTATTGTAGATAAATACATGATGATACAATGCCTCATATGTGATATTCACAGCAATAACCTGCCTCCCTAGTGTGGACTTGGCAATCAACAGTGACAAGCTAACCATTTGGCCAGAGAAGTACACGTTCAGCTGGCTTCTATTTTACTTAGGAAATTGAGACATTGTTATGATCTCACGATGAACTAGACTGCCTGAATTTGGCAAGATCTTCCTGTGGGAGATGTTGGCCGAGTGCAAGTTAATAATTGATAGTAACAACTTTCCCTGATCAATCCTAATGAATCCCTCAGTGAAGCCTATTGGACCAAATTTGGGGACGCAATATTATCATTGTAGTTATTAAAAGTTGTATATCATTGTCTGTCATAAAGATCTGGTACTCATGCAATAAAGCTTATAATAGAGTTAGGCCAAGTTTATTCCCCCCCCCCCCCCCCTCCCCCTCCCCCACCCAACCTCTTCCACTTCTCTTGCAGCAGACCACGATTGCCTAATTGGAGTAACCTCTTTTACATATTGGATTGAGCACTAAATGATTGTTCATCCATAATGGGACTGTTAAATTTCATGCAAACATCTGAAATAGAATAGTAATTTTCAGCTGACAGCATTAATGCAGATATTGGTTTCCATTTCAATCGTCTTAAAATTGGTCTTTTGCCAAATTTCAACTATAGAAAAAATATTCCATTTGTGTACATCTGAGCTGCCTCTAGCAGTGACATATAAAGGTCATAATAGAGGTATTTCAAGTAAAAGTTTCATGATTCTTTTGATCGAACATATATACTAATGCAATTACTTCACCCTGTTTTGCACATGTCTGGTGTAAGCTAATAATAATAGAAATTCTCAATGAACCCTCAGTTGACATAATAACATTACAATAACCTTCTCAATAATCAACTTGAAATTGTATTCTCTCGACGTTTCGACTGATGCCATAGTCTTCAGGTCACTCTCATTATAGGCAATTTAGCATGCAGGATTGAGAAAGCTGATGAATATTCGTTCATTATAAAGGTTTGGTATTCCTTAAAGTTGTGTCTCGGGTGACAAGCTCAAGCTATCTATTGCAGGGAAAGGCTATTGTTGTGGCAAACATGCATGAACTGACAGACAACACAATTATTATATTCTACACATGCGTGGTATAGGGTAACAGAAAGGTTAGCAGTTCATACAAATATTTGACTTTTCTTAAGTACAGAGAATGCTACAAAACTCATTGCTTCATTATGGTCATACCATTTTTGCATACAACTCCAGCGTCATATCTACAAACTTGTGCTCCTAGTCCCCAGCCGTAGAATGCGCAGTGATCTAAATACGGCTCT
This sequence comes from Cladorhizidae sp. MBARI D1340-BT2, assembly GCA_028752905.1. Classification (NCBI taxonomy): domain Eukaryota; kingdom Metazoa; phylum Porifera; class Demospongiae; order Poecilosclerida; family Cladorhizidae; species Cladorhizidae sp. MBARI D1340-BT2. The sequence goes on along the minus strand of JAQNBH010000012.1, from coordinate 18,588,156 downwards.
GTCCCAATACATAACACACGGTTCATCCACACGGGAACACTCTGGTCAATTTCGTTTTCTCGACGCTTCATTGTTGGACAAACGACATCGGAATATCCCAACATACTAGAAAAAATATAAAGTGTGCACAGAATTATCGTCCATCTAACAATTGTGCACACAAGACTGTTCATGGCTGGGAAATCATCTTCAAATGACATGTGCACGTCCTTGTGAACTGGTCCAGGGAAATACCAAAAACCCATGATTTGGCAAGTAGATAAAAAGATGGTATCATATTAACTGTACACTGCAAAATGAAATTGTAGAAATGTTAAAAGTTGATGGTGAATAGTGTATTTAATGTACTGAAGAAAATCTCGAGTTTGGATGCTGTGCACTAAAGAACATGAGCTTCCTAACAGACAATGGTAGGTGAGGGCAGCAAATGCAGAAAAGATTGGGAAGATCTTAGAAATATTGTATGGTTAAAAATTAAAAAGGGTAATAATGTAGCAGTATTACAGAAGCTGTGTCACCTCTGGTGATGGCACAACTAGCTACATGATGTGTAAGGTTTCCTCAGTAGACATAATATGTTTTTACAATGTGTGGTTGTGGTTTTGAAGTGCATTTAAGTTTAGTCTACAATGTACCTAGGCTATAGTTATTTTGTTTAAGCTCACATACCATTGTCATAATAAGTAACTTCATACATTGTATCGAACAAGTCCCATATTCCATCACTGCTTGACTGCTTGTTTGGAACATGTTTATGCTCGAAAATTACATCTGTATAACAGAGAACCCAGATAGGGTGGGACCAGGGTGGGACCAGCGAGGATATAGGTAACTTGGCCAGGGGGAAAAGTTGGCAGGGCTTTGTATGTCAATATGTCATACCACCATGGCAACTATAATGGCCAACTATGACATATATGACCGGCACGGGGGGTGGGGGGGGGGGGGGGGGAAACTCGACCTGAGGCATGGTTTTGGGACCTTAGGTCACCCTTCCTAGCCATGCCATGTAGCTGTAATGGACCGACTAGGGTATATATAGGGTCAGTACTGTAATACTTCTCTCGGCCATTTCTGTTGGTTTGCGTTTCTATGTCCCCAATAGGTGCTCACATCAATATCTAAGGAGGGTGGGACCAGGAATACCATCTGTTACAGGTAGTGGCCTAATGAAACATAAAGGCCTGCCATGAACAAATCTTATATATGCACAATTTTAAACCTACCTTACTTAATGATGGTGCTGAAGTCATGATGAGTGGATGAAATCACTAAAATGGACTTCAACATGTTTATACTCAGTGCCATGCATGTTTGCTTTGTTTTATTGTAATTATGAGGTGTGTGTGTTGCTCACCGGCAGACTACTCTTCCATCACTGTAACTCCATGATCTATCACAGACGGTTCCCCAGGTGTTGTTGTAGAGAACCTCCACTCTACCCTGGTTTCCATAATCATTTGACTTGCCAAGTCGAATGCCTTGGATGCTGGTTGGTCTAATAATAGTTTGACCTGGAAATAGAAAATGCCCACATTACAAAACTGTCAAAAAAAGGATTACATCAGTTTATCTTCCAATGATATAACAATTTACAGAAATATTGAGACTAAATGTACAAATAAAGGCATGCACGACACACTCAGTAGTGTTTGAACATTGGGAGAGTGTCTCACACACTATAGTCTTGTGTCCAATGCACACCTACCTAGGCGTGTGATGTGTTCTCTGTACACACACTGTTGCACAGCTCAGTTTCAAACCATGCACACACCATTGAGTATGTCATGTATTCTTCATAAAAATTTACTAGTAATCATTCCCATGACACAAAAAGTATCCAATACACTTATATAAAAACAAACAAAAAGCACTACCTTTAAAAACACACACACAAAAATGCCAACAAAAGTTCAGGCCTTAGCTGCTAGAGCTCAATAAATAATAAAAAAACAGTACATAGAATTAATTGAGGTAATAGAGACAAAACTTACCCAAACTAATGCAAAATAGGAGAGTTAAAATTAGAAGTAAAAGAGCTGTCTCCATGACTCATATAAAATTAATGTATTCTTGCACTTCTACTGGGTTTTTTTTCGAAGATATTTTTCTGGTAACACTGCTGCCCAATAGTAGTTCACGATCCAAGCCTGTTTAGCGTGAATTTGGTTCTCTTTTATAGATTTCTCTATCTAAACAGGAAGTAAGGAGTTTGCCAATTCCTAACATAAACACTGTCTGTGTGTAAATTTAGATTCTCCAGTCATTGGGATGAGGCCAGACTAAACTATATCTATACTAGGCTCTATTAGGCATGTATGTATGAAAGCATATAACTAACATGTGTATATGTGTATATACTATAAGCTGTAGCTCACTAAGAAACAAGATCATAAACATAAAATTAACCAGGCTACAGCTACAATAGCAAACTAATCCCTCAACCCCCCAAAAGTTTGTTGACCATTGTTTAGGATATGTCATCCAATCTGAGAATGCTGAAATCATTGTAGAGAAACAAATGTGTAAATAGGCACATGCATGCACAGGGGGGAAATGACAAGGAAGAGTCAGTATCTCAATTCATAGAAAGATTGTGTGTCTAGCACCACACTAAGTTTAGTATATATAGGATGATTACTACATGAGGTATAATATAAATGGCAATGTACCAATTAAAGAGTAAGGATCACCATTGATTGTTCTTTGTATAATAATATTCGGGTGCACATGGAGGAGAATTGGTGGAGAGTGGGCGAGAAAAGAAGTGGAATGACAGAGTATTTGTTAAACCAAAGTGTAATGCGGATATTCCTTGAAAAATAGTTCTATCTTTCGTGATGATCAACTTAAAATTGGCTCCTCTAGATGCTCTAGCTTCATCATCTCATTGTTTCTGATGAAGGATAGAGCATCTAGCTGAAACAGTGAAGAGGAAATTTTAGTCCAAATTTAAGTTGATTATCAAGAAAGTTTGCGCTATGTCAACTGATAGAACAGTTCTACCTTGACCAGTTCTGAATAAGTCAAGGCATTATAGAGAACATCAATAACTCTCCTCTCCTGTGTACAACAAATTATGATTTTGTTGTAGCGCCAACTATGAATTTTTCAAGAAGTTTAATATTTTCATCCTGGACATAGTTACAATATAGCTTTCTCAACTATCAACTTGAAATTTACTTTTGCTAGTCTGGTGCAGTCACAAACACAAGTTCCAAGAGTGGAGAGGTGGTCGGTGACATCTTGTCCTTGCAACTGTGGTTCAGGAGGAAGTTAGACTGACGGTATAGTTAGAGCAATAAATAATGCAATATGAAACTTGAGCAATGGAAAATTATGCTTTTCTTTCTGGAAGGGATGTGTTTGGCACTCTTCCTGCAGGATTTGAGAAGAGATTGTGCTTTAACTGTTTTTCCCTGGTGTTTGATGAGCTACTATCAGCTGACAAGACATCCATCTAGTGGTAATCACTCTATTGACAGCTATTGAAAGACCAGGTTAGACAGCAATCAGTGCAAAATGTGTGATCTATTTACACAGCATTGCATATTTAAAGGTCTGAAACATCTATCATTGTCCTGTGGTGTGCATATAATCATACAGGACAGAGATAAGAAGTGGAGTTGCAAATGGTATTCATCAGCAGATCTACATAACTACATAACATAGGGACCAACAAGTTGGGAATGGGGGAAGGGAGGGGGGGAGTTCAGAGCAGATGGGCTTGTGTAAAGTTCCGGTCTCTGTTTTGTTTTTCTGATAACTAAGCTGTGGAATAACCTGGATTGTATGCAAATGTTCTCAACAAATTCCCAGTTGACATAGTGCAGGTAGCTTTCCCAATAATCTACTCAAATCTAATCACTCGAATAGAGCATCTAGCAAATCATCGAGTGAGTAGATCTGAGTGGATTATCGAGAAAGTTGTTTTATATGCAAAATGTTGTCAGATTTTCTTTCATAAAGTAATGCTATGATTATACGCTGAAAAAAGTTCTGACTGACACATGCACTAGTGTTCCTCAAACAGACATAGATCATGCCACAACTCATTAATGTTGCTGTTATTCAAAGCCACTGTCTTATCTGCTTCTTTTTGGTAGGATTAGCTCCACCAATAAGACATCGCTTCAACCAAGATTATCATACAAAACATTTATAATGGCACGTACATATACTTACCCAGAGTGTGCATTCTTGATATTGATGCAGAGCTTAGGGTAGTTCAGCAGAGCCACACTATCAGTTTGGAGCAGTGACCTAACCAGGTGGATTGCAGAAATGCACAATTAAATATGAAAATATTTACATCAAAATGAAGTTCTGCGGTAAGCTGGAGGGGAGGTGTTGGCTACGTTGAAATTCCTAGAGGTGATAACTCAAAAAGTTTCACCAGACCATATACCTACTCTTAGAGTGTTGGTTGGGTGAGTGGCTGTCCAAGACTATGTTTTGGCTAAATTTTCTAGCCTCCACCAGGAATAATGAGTGTTAAGACGAGACATTGATATTATTATTATCAATTGTAAACACACCAAAACAGGTGTAACGAAATAGTGGCTAGCTACTGAGTTAGTGAGCATAACAAAGAGAAAGAATAAGATTCGAGTTAAATGAATGACCACAAAAACACAGAATATAACAAAACGGGCAGTATTAAGGTCCTCAGGAGAATAAACCTTAACAAATCTATGCCCGTAATGAACATTGAACACTAAATGTTTATAAGAAACTATAAAACAGGATTGAAAGAAATAACTAGTAGAAGGAGGTTCAGAATTGCTAGCTTTTAAAAGAAAGGAGATAGCTTGGTGAATGATGGTGTCGAATAAACTAGGAAGTCCTGCAATGCAATGTAAGATAGTAGTATGATGACAGTACCTGGGTAGAAACCAGATTCTTCTCCGAATATTAGAAGTAGTTTGGAGAGAATTAATCCTCTTGCAATTGATACCCGCATAATACAGCTCCATACAATTAAAGTCGGTCTAAGTCAAAGAACTTTGTCTTCGCTTCAGGGGAATAAAGAAGTCTGAGTAGCAGCAGTTTGCCTTTCTAATAAAATGGCTTCTACATTCTCAGAATCATCAAAGTTGGTTTGTGTCCTAGATGCACCACTGACTTGCTGAAAGAAAAATATTCACCACAAAAACTAAAGGAAAATGATGATGTAATGGGGACCACAGCGTAGTTCTTGCTCTGTAGTCAAAACCAAATAAAAAGCATTTCTTCTTAGCAGAATTTGCACGAGTTCACACCTCCAGCAATAATTTTTTATATATATATACAAAGCAAATACTCCTCTCCTGACAGGGCTACACAAAAAGGTAACTATAGTGTGCGAGTAACAAAAAAATAATAATAAAGAGTGAGAAAACACATACGATGTTTATCTAGCTAATGCCCAACCAGTACCTAGCAAATGCTGGCCAGTAACTAGCGAATGCTCGGCCATGCTCAGCCAGTTGCTAGATAATGTTAAGCTAGCTAGCTAATGATAACTGCAGCATGAAAAGGGGAAGAAAACACAAGGACTATCTAGTGTTGCTTAATAGACACAAATTAATATGAATGCTATAATACCACTGGCGTTGTGAATGGCGGTGCTATTTTTCTGGCATTGCCAGCACAAGTCTGACATTGGCAATGATAGATAGATATTACTCTCTCCATAGTAGTCTACAAAAAGTACTGTAAGCTACAGCCTGATTATGTGATCTGGAACCCTGCCTGGAAGGAGAAGTCCATGTTGCTCCAAATAGCTCAGGAGGAACCTGATTACAAGCTCTATGTCTTTAGTGGTAAGAGAATGATTTGGGTGTGTGTGTGTGTTGCCATGTATGCGTGGGGTTATTCCACTTTCTTTGATTAAATTCTTCATCCTTTTTATACCCATAGCATTCACAAACGTAAAGAACTTGGAACAGACTCTCTGAATGTAGTTGAAGCTTTAATACTTCCTTTTTGTCCCAGCAGGGTAAGTCCAACAGTGAATATCATCATCACCTATGCAAACTGCCTGCAACTGCCCAAGAATGACCATATCAAGTTCATTATTTGAAAGCTCAAGACAGGAATCTCGTGTTTGTGACACATGGTCATTGGCGAACTGTGTGGAGCACTGCTTGCCATTGAAGTGGGAGCAGCCACAGCCACTGGTCATGAACTGGTTTACCAGCTCTTTTTCTTGAGTGTCCACATACCGAACCTCAAGGTTGACAGATTCTCTAACTGCCAGCAAGTGTGACATTGCTTCCTGTATCTGTTCATCATTGGTCAACTCTGGATCATCCTGTTGCTCATCACTACAACAATCTTCACTCCCTCCAGTTTGGGTTATCGGTGGCTCAAGTCTGGTGGCTCAAGTCTGTCCGGCTCAACCACATAATTACCTATAAGTGTAACCATGGATTCATCATTACTACTTACTTATTTTACTACTTTATTACTTATTTTACTACTTTTCTTATTATTGCTTGGTTATTTGTACCTTTCAATGTATTAGTACCACAGTTTGCATGTATACATACCTGCTTCTTCATTCTCAGAGTCACTGTCTGAGTCACTGTCACAACCTCTGTTTGATGCACAGGTGTGCACAGCATTACTATGTTGGGGGGGGAGAAACATAGCATGGTGCATGCAATAGCTAGGGATGGTCTGCATTCTACAAGGTATATAGCTATATCACCTCCATGAATTTTTTAAATTTTTTATGCCATACAGAAATTAACATCAAGGCCATTGATTTATATTATATCTTATATTTTTTGGTCTGATCATAATTGCATTTGTCGAAAGGTGTCAGTAATAGAGTCATAATTTAGCTTAGCAGTGATATCATTTTCAACAAAAAGAATCATTAAGTTCTCAACTCTCTCTTGAGATGTCGTGGATCGAAGCAACAATGTTGAGTTTACTAAAGCTTCTCTCATAGGATGCTGTGGTCACAGGATGTGTGACAAACAAACGATAAAGTGGTATAGTTCTCCATACACTCGGTGCAGATCAGTCTGATGCAAAACTTGTAATACATCCAGAACAGTTTTTGCAATTTTGAAGAAGGTCTCTCCTCAGGGAAAACTCTGTTTTCAGAGCTGATGATTAGACAATGACAATGATTTGTGGGCAACACTAATGACAATAAGTGGGAAAGTAGACAGTTCAGCAACTCCAGTTATTGTCGTTTGTCCCTTGTCCCTTGTCCCTTTACACTAAAAATAAAATAATCTGGACTCGAGCTATTATATATTAAAAATAATAATAATAATAATAATAATAATTTAAAATAAAAAAATAATAATAATAACGCGAATAATTAAACGCGCACCGGGTTAGGTGACATGATCCGCTCTCGACTCCACTATTCACTAGGTGTCTACGACACAAGCACATTTACTAGCTGCCAGTTCAAAGTTACAATTTGCAATAGCAAGCAGCACTCGACTCAATCTTATTCTCGTGATAGTGGTCATGTGTCAGTGATCTCACAAACGGCGTCCAAAATTATTGACTCGGCATCAAATTCCGTGTGCTGATTTGTGTGTGCTTAGCTTAGCGAATTTCATAATGGCCTACGTGAGGGGTTTTCCCTATTCTCCGTAATACGCAGCAGTATTCTCTCAATTGCCCTCGCGTTTTAAGGCCTGTTCACAATAATTATGTCGCGAAGCATAATTATAAGGAAGCAAGCAGAAGGCTCAAAACTTCACACAGAGGTAGAGGAAGGATATATATGATAGGATCTGAGAAAAGGGGTCTTAGGTAGAGAAAAATGGTTTTGTGCTATGAGCTCAAAGTTATAGTTAGACTATTTTTCTTTTTTTGTACTACAGGCATCTACCACCTTTCCTTTACCTTTGTGTGAAGTCTGAAGGCTCCTGCCTGCTTTTTTGTATGCAAGCGTGGGGTTAGAAGATTGGTGGTCAAGAAGCTTGCTACGCGTGTAACCGAATTGGGTTGCAATGTAACGCGTATACGGAAAGACGGGAAACCCCCTCAAAACGGGGGGATTTCCTAGCTGCTATAGACCGCGTAGTTAACAAACGAACCAAGGAATGGCTTCATCAAGTGCACAGGAAGCTGCAGAAGCCATTAATTCTTTAATGAAATTCTCTCCTGGAGACTAGCAGTCTCTCCTAGAAGTCATTGATGACTATTTTACCTCAAACTATGGTTGTGATAGTGATAGTGACTCAGAGAACAAACAAGCAGGTATAATACATAATACATACACTACTAGACAATACAAAAGAATAATAATTAATGGATGCATTTATTTGTAGGTAATTATGTGGTTGATGCTGACAGACTTGAGCCACCTCATAGTGAAACTGAAGGGAGTGAAGAGAGTGATGATGATCTGGAGGACGTTCGAGAGCTGACCAATGACGAACAGGTCCAGGAAGCAATGATGCAGTTGTCTGCAGTTTCATCAGTAGATTTTGAAGTTCGAGACGTGGACACTCAAGAAGAAGAGCTAGTAACCAAGTTTATGACTAGTGACTGTGGCTGCTCACAGTTCAATGGCAAAGAGTGCTCCACCAAATTTTCACCTGATTGGTGTTTTGGACTATTCAAGTGCCTGTATCGAAGGTCAAAAGTTGGCAAATTAAGTGACATTGCAAAGGTCGTGAATGACTCAGCACAGTGCAACATAGCACAGCTAGTATCAAATGAGGACGGAAGTATTGTAGTGCCAACTTACAACTGGACAAATTTCTTTGCTCCACACTTCAAAAAGATCATCGGCATCAAAAAGTTGCATCATTTGCACTTTACATCGCTTGAGCCTGGTGTTTGCTATGTGAAAGAGAGAGCTGATACACAACAAACTCGGATTCAGCCCTTGAAGTCACATTGGATGCCTGATGGGAGTGAGCTTCCTTCCATCATTCAACCAAAAGGCTTGTCTCCTGAATGACAGTGGTATTTACACAATCAAATCAGCCCTTTCTGCCCAGAGAATGACAGGAATATTACTGCCCTTTTCCAACAGTTCCCAGCAGGCAAGCAACCCCTGATCCTGGAAATGCCATCACAGTGAGCAAGTAACAGCCCTCCAGCAAAGCGTGCTAGGGTGGGTCGAACCAAGAAAACAGCACACAACAGCAGATCCTGCCCTAACAAAGAAATAATTATAATCTAATAATTGTTATTATATCAGACATCTATATCTATCCTACACTAGACACCTTTATGGCTATTCTGACGTTATAGTTATCATTAGAGAGCTAACTCTAATCTGTTTCTCTAACTTTTATCCTTGTTTTATTGACAAACAAACACAGCAAACACAGCTTGTATTATTGTTACTCGTACTTCCATTGATCTAAACGTATAAAAGTTACCTTTCTGTTGCACAAGCTTCATCCAAGAATAGCGCGTTGCGCGTTGTCCTATCAACAAAGAAGTGTTTCTTTTCCCCCTTCGCGAAGCAGCTCGGCCTAGCTAGTCCTCTTTCTCACACCTCAGATTTGCACGAGTTCACACTCGACCTTCGTCCGCGGAGGTGCACGGAAATTACTAAAACAACGCGTTTAACATTTAAAACGCGTTTTTCTCAAAATGAATGCTTCAAGCCTCTAGCATTCAGGCTTTCATAACTTTTCTTCTGAATGGAAATAAGTGATGATTTGAGTTCCAAAATATAGGCATTGCTTTGTTCTTTCACCTGGTGTCAATAACTCAGTTTTTTTAATTTTGTACTTAAGACCCCTTTTCTCAGATCCTATCACATAATTATAGTAGATAATTATATACCTGTACATGTAATACAATTAAAATTTTTTTGTCAAAGCTAGACTATAAAAACTGTTCTACAAAAGGTCCCTTTTCTCAGATCCTATCACAAATGTCTTGCTGGAGTCCACATAAAATTAGAGTCATTATGAAGTAAGTTGAGACAACACTCTTGAGCACCCCACTACAGAGATCAGCCCCTCTTAAAACCGAATTGTAGGTCAGAAGTCAATTTAAAAACCTCCACCATATTTCAAATAAGGACTTTACATAGGTTAGAAGCCAGTGCAATGCTATTTGAACTGGCTGGGTACTTCTGTCTCTTCAAGAACATGCACTAATGAACAATCATGCTGAAGAACAGATGATATGACTTCTAGGAGGACTCTAGCTAATAATATGATGTGATACAGGGGTGTAATCACCAAATTGACTTTAGTCAGGCCACTTAGACTCTGAGTGTAATTCGTTAATTATGCATTGAAATAGTCAACACACTGTTTTGTGTCACATTTTCTAATACAGGTGGAAAACAATTCTTAGATCATTTATGTTAACAAAGACAATAATAATAGTTCACTATGTTTGAAAGCATCTAAAAGTGTCCAAACAAAGAAAAACGTTATCCAGACACAAAATCATTGGCAACATCTTCGAGGGACACTTTGTCTGTCCTTCTGGCTGTAAATAATCATCAAGTGATTCAAACGAGATTGAGTTATAGATAAACAGAGGTAAGCCTTCGTAGTCAACTAAATGATCGCTCACTAGTTGCATTTGTAGCTGGTATTACAATTGTCACTTTCACTAGAATAACCACACTTGATATGTGTGTATGGTGCTGTAGGGACTTGACAAAATAAACCACTGACTGAAATGTAATGTAAATCATTGGAACATCACTGAACTAAGTTCCAAGGGGCTAGCTCAAGCTGTACCTTAAGGTGAGCAGGATTAATGTAAAAAGAACATACAAATGAACTCATAATTCTGATTTCTTGCAGCTTTGATGAGAAGCTCTTGCAGATTAGAATAATTATGTTTTAAACCCTGATTGATTAAATCTGTCAGTAATTGAAGTGACAATCAAGTCCAATGCTTCAAAATACGGTAGTATTCTTTTAGGAATCAGAAAATTCAGGTTAAGCAAAGCCTGTCTCATACCTCTTGGTCTTTTGGGGGCTCATGGCAAGCAAGGTTCATCTATATTCAAGTCTTAACCCATTTTATTTACCTTCTGCCAAAAAAGGGCATACATTTCATCATTTCGAAGAGATTGTAGGGTCTTGACAGTTGTTCTTGGCTCTCTGCAGCTGTGAGAGTCTTGAGTTGAGGTGACCTGCTGAGGTTATCGGCATGACACAATAATAATTCACCCAAAATGACTCAATGTAGGCAGAGACTCCAATTAATACGTCCAATAGTGTCGGTATCATGTACTACTTGCTTTGCTTCATCCCAAAGTTTAAACAACACTTCATAATTGGATAAAATGCTAGCTAATGCTTCTGCTCTCACTGTCTACCATGTTGGACAAAGTACTCTAATACTAATACTATCAGGGACAATCTCTTGCTTCAGATTTTGAAAGATTGCATCACGACGGGGAGAATACTTCACCAACTTTGTTATTTCGTGGGTAACTTCAAGCACACTCTTCATCAAAGCACTTCTTTTCATGGCATCATTAGCAGCTAGGTTTAATGAATGGGCATAGCAGTGTGTGAAAACTGCACGTGGTTCTTCATCCATAAGATATTTGGCTAAACCACTTTTTCTACCAGCCATTGCAACAGCACCATTACTTAGTGAAAGATTTGAACTGAGGAGGACATTTTTAACAACTTTTGCAAGCATTCAAGCCTGTGTTGTCTCTACTGCATGTAAGACTATGAAATCTTAATGCTCAGCTAAATCTTGAGCCACCCACCTAAAACAATGACAACTTGCTTAATGTTGACAACATCATTTGTTTCTCCCACCATAAAAAATAAGTGAAGAACTGAACACTCCGGCCTTGACGTGCAAGAAAACGATATTTTGTAAGGTTTTCATAAGCATAGCACTGTTGTTAGCCTTTTCTTCTTTCATCTTCATTGAAATTAACTCACCCACATTGGATACTTGAGATGGAAGTTTAATACTCAACTCAGTAGCAGCTCGATGGCATTCACTAGTTTCATGTTTTCTGAAAGAAGTTGTAGCATCCTTCCAGTTCCTGTAACCAGTTGAAACAAATGCTCCACTCATTTTGCTGGCTGCTGAAGACATTAATGTCTTTTGTTTCGTAGCTGCTTGAACACAGGTGTGGCAAAAAACTGAGTATGAACCTTCCTCATAATGGAGCCATGGCCAGATACCAAACCAAGAAGCTTGGAATGGATGAAGTATTACATTCTTTTTCCCAAAGTTTCTCAATTGGGAAGTTAAAAGATAGTGGCTGATGTGACTTCTCCAAGTCAACACATTCAGTCAAATGCACTCTATCTGCTGGATGCTATGATTATAGTCAAGTGTTAAAAAATGATTAGAATAAATGCTTTGTTGAGGTTACATCATAATTAAGTGACAATTAACACCACATTAATGTGTCAGTTACTATGAAGTCTAGCATTACAAAACATATTTGCCCTATAATTATTGGTCAGGCCAAGCCTGCCATACCCCACTGGTGGTTATGCCTATGTGATATATGAGAGTACCATCAGACCCCTCTCAGCCTTCTCACCTGCAACTCTATTATGGAATGTTTTTTTCGCATAATTTTTTTTATCTAGGAAAAGTGAAGAAGAAAATTACCTAGCAACCATATATCAGGTGATAGCTGATGAGTTGATGGTCATTATAACTTTTTTTATTCCTTAGCAACAAACCACATTGTTGTGAATATGAAACGGAAAAGTAAAAAAAAAATCCCAATCAAATCTTAACTGGTCAAATTTAGCTGCACAATGTTCACCAATATTTATCGAGTATCAAGCTGTTTGCTTATCCAATGAAAAACAAAATGATTGGTTGCTTACCAACAAACCACATAGCTGTGGTGAATATCGTTATAAGCAGGCTTCTGGCATATGACTTGGCATCTAACCCTGTTGGCCAGTCCACAAAAGTTCACGATGCAGTGATGTAGGAACAGGTTGGCAGACCCAGTAAATGGCTGAACCTGGTGTAATTTTATGTACAAATTTGTTTAGAATATTGTAAGTTACATAATTATTATCCCCCCCCCCAAGCTGTGATAGCTTGTGTACTTCTTACTTCAAAATCATTGTCTGGTATATCTAGTGTAGCTATCATCCAACCCCCCCCCCCCCCCCCCCCCCCCCCCACCTCTCCGAATTTTCCCCCTAGATCCTGATATATACTTGCTGTGACTGAATACTTTCTAATAAGTCCCTCTCTAGAGACACTCACATGTCTAACTTCAAGACTAACAGCTATTAAAATGGCTTCTCAGTCTGGTAGCCTTCTACCACCAAAACATGCCAACAAGTAGCTTTCCTCTTCTGAAAAATGCTCATGGGATAGGAATGACAGAAAGATCTTTCAGATCAGAGTGGTGTCTAACATTCCCATGGCTTCATTATGATGTTGACAAAGATGCAGCTTTTTGCCATCTATGCACGAAGGCATCTCATAAGGGCAAGTTCTTAACAAGTACAAAAAGAGAACTAGCTTTTCTCAGAAGAGGGTTTACTTATTAGAAGGAGGCAACATCTGCATTTAAGAAGCATGAGAGTAGCGATTGTCATAGGAAAACCAAGGAAGCCTCAACAAAAGAGGTCCAAGGTGGCTGGTGAAGTGCTAAGTAAGAAGCACAAGAAAGAGAAGACCCCATCAATAGAAAGATGTTTTTAACAACTATAATGATGTGAAATGATGAAAGGTGATTAGAACATACAAATGACATTAATGGTCAAAGATTTCTAATTGCATTGTTAGCAAACCACCACTAAGATATGAATATCATTATAAAAGGTTTGATAATGGCTCATTTCATTTATATTTTATTACATATTATGCATGCACATACTCGGGTTCAAACTTGACTAGAACTAAGTCTAGGGGTTTCTTCAACTTGAAGATGCGGCTGTGAATGATTGACCAATTTGATGCTACTGAGTGCTATCAACCAAATGGAACAGTTAATCCAACCTCCTAATGTTGGAAGTACTGAGGATTGAGTGTTGTGTGCTCCAGTCGTGCAAACATGGAAGAAGGACAATACCCATGACACACAGTACATCCATAAATCCGCCACAGTGGTATTGCCCCTACGACAAGCTTTCAGTACATTTAGCATATCCACTCAGCTCAATCACAAGCAAGTCTAACACATTGTCCATAAAAATGAGTAAGCGGCAGATAAGTTTGCACCAGCACATATGGTTTTCACAAATGAGTCTGTGGTAGGCTTACTTTTAGTCCAGGAACCTCTAAAACACATAATAGAGACACCTAACAGATGGGCCAGAAGAAATGGCTCAACTGCGACCACAGCCATGACAGGCAGGAAAAGATCCCTTGATTCAGACTCATTATAGTCCGATGAATGAGGAAGTTTGAGAAGGACGAGCCTATTGGGAATACAACAATCATATCAGTGCACTTTTAGAATTTCATGCACTTAGCTGCGTACCAGCAATACAGGCACAGTAGTAATAGAAGGCAACAGGGATCTACGAAAAAGGATTCCACAATCATTGTAAGGTCTGCCCAAGAGCAGTTCCGAGCGATCCATACCAACCACTCATTTCCAGAGCAAAATTGATCATTAATATTCAAAGCATCAAGATGACCAGAAAGAAGCAAATGTTCTTGAATAAATCATAAACCGAAACTACTTTCAAGACTATTAGCAAGACCGATATTTCAAACCTCTGCAGTTACAACTCAAACATTGCTGTTAGCCATTGTTATCACAGTGGAGGAGCTGACAGAAAGTAAAGGAGTGGATGTTGGGTCATCTCAGCTTTTTTCACGAGTGTGTTGTCTACATTTAGCGTGAGCTTGTCGCTGTTCAGGGGTAAGGTCGTGATGCATTAACAGGTTGGAAATGGCGTAATCGTGAGAGAGTGCCCTGCAGCTAGAACTAGCCTTCTGTCCCACTGATTTTGTGTAAAGTACAGAAAGCTAGATTCTGATTCAGCCTCAGGTGAACTAGAACTACACGAGCATTCTCCTAAAAATGGCCCTGGGTATAGTGGCAGTAGCATTAGTACTGATGGCTGTGTTCATGTAACCAAAGTGATACAGTGTGACTCTGAAAGCTCATGCTCTATGGATCCTGTAATTTATTCATGTGATTTTGGGTATCGTGGTACAGTTGCAATCTGAGCGAGGCTGACAGATGATGATTTTTTTAAATCTTCTTAAACACCACTTTGTCCCTAATAAAAAGTGTAATTTTCCAGTTCATAAGTTTGGTGACCAATAATAGACGATTTCAGATCAATTGGCTTGAAGAACGTAATGGTCTTGATTACTCTGCGATTGATGGGGGGTTCTGTAAATTTTGTGTGCAATTTACATACTGTGAGCAAGAACTTGGTGTTTTAGTTAAGCGACCTCTTATAAACTTGATGAAAGCAAAAGAAAAGCTTAGTGAACATTTTGGCTTATGAGGATGCCCTAGCTTTCTGTACTTTACACAAAATCAGGCTGTAGGTATAGATCAGCAGATCAATTCTAGACGTGCTAAACTAATAGCTGAGAACAAAATGAAATTGAGATTAATCACAGCTAGTTACGGTTATCTTGTGTGGTAAGCGGGGACTTGCTTTTAGAGATCAATGTGATGATGGTCCTGTACTGTTAAATGAGAGCTCTACCAATAAAGGTAACTTTCAAGCCCTGCTAAAGTTTCAAGTAGATGCTGGTAACAGTGTACTGAAAGAGCATTTTGAAAATGCCAGCCACAACGCTACTTATACCAGCAAGGACACAAAATCAGATGATTGTGATTTGTGGAGATATCATACAAAACCAGCTTTTGCTAAAGGTTCAAAATGCAAGGAACTTTTCAGTCATTGCAGATGAGGCAACTGACTCTGCCAATGACGAGCAACTGTTAATCAGTGTTCAGTACTTAGACAATGGCAAGCCACAAGAAGTTTTTGGGTTTTCATGAATGTCTTTCTGGTGTTACTGGTGAGGCTATTGCTAATGACATCATCACTCAAGTAACTGATTGGCAGTTGCACCCAAAGTTATTACAGGGTCAACTATTTGATGGAACTGGTGCAATGGCAGGCAGATATAGGGGACATGTACTGTGCAGCACACAGATTAAACCTCTGTGTGGTAAAGTGTTGCAATATCAGGGAGGTCAGTCACATGAGCTGATAAAATTGCTTGGTTTATTTCTAACACCCCCAAAAGGCAGCTGTCACTAGAGAAATGAATTGATGACATACTAGAAGGTGAAAAAAGAAAGAAGCTAATGCAACTGTGTCGCATTAGATGGGTGGAGCACCACGAGGCTTTCGAGGAATTCTCAGATCTTTATCTTAAATCACCTTCTCAATAATCAACTTCAAATTTTATTCACTCGACGTTTCGACTAGATGCTCTAGTCTTCATTAGGATTTGTTGCTTAGAAGAAACTTCACTTGGTACAAAAGAGTGGAACAGAGATTCACGTTCTGATGCTCGAACCCTTCTCCTGACCCTATCACAGTTTCAATTTCTTGTAACACTGCAAACTACTCTGAATGTATTGGCATGCACAAAGGGATTAAGTGTAAAGCTTCAAGGCTGATATACAGATATTGCACATGCTTATTGTGAAGTGGAAACTGTTAAGAATGCTGTGCAGAGTCTTCGATCCAATGTGAATTCATTTAATGCTCGGGTATGCAGTGAAGCCAAAACATTTGCATAAGCTGTGGGTCTTGTACCGAGAATTGTATCCAGGCAGCAACATCATTCAAACATACGGGCTGACAACTACCAAGAATATTACTGCCGGAATCTTATAATTCCATTGTTGGATCACTTGATAGTCGAGCTTACCAATCGATTTGACGAATCTTCATAAAAGATGTTGTTGAATTTATGCATCTTTTACCATCAGCTGATAATAAGGATGCTGCAATATTGAACAGACAACAAGTAGAAAGTGTTTTGAAGTTTTATAGTGATGATCTCCCATCTTTGACATGTATTGATTCGGAGCTTGACTTATTGAAACACAAATGGAAAGCTGACAGTGAAGTTGCTTCTGAACTTGATACACCAGAGAAAATCCTAGCACATACTGACTATGACTTTCCCCCAATATTCACACTCTTTTGAGTACAATGGGCATACGAGTTGCAAGTGTGAATGCTCAATCAGCATGCTCGGGCTAATAAAGTCTCTATTAAAGAGCACCATGGGACAAGAATGTCTTAATGGATTTGCAATTATGTTTTATAATCAAGATATAGAAATTAGACTTGAAGAAGTGGTTGAAGAGTTTGCCCGAAGACATCAAGGTGAATGCTATTAGGCCTAATTACATCTCAATCTATACAATACATAATAATACTATTATTATAAAAATCTGGAATTTTGTATGAATGTAAGGTCTCCCATGCACACAGTTCTGCTTCATAGCCATGCAATACTGTAACCCTTCCTCCTTCTTCGCCATCCCCCCGATCCGCCCCTGCCATGATTGACTCCACAAACTAAACCCTATTTTAGCTGCAGGTAAATTTGATACAGTTATACATGCAGCATGTTTTAGTATCAAAAGAGAGTACACAGAGACTTTTGAGCCACAAATCAAGTTCATACAGTAAAGTGTGCAGAATTAGTGAAGCTCCAAAGGCATACCAATATTTAAAAAAAATTTTTTAGTACTCCCATGTTAAATGTTCTAAAGCACTGAAATGTGGTAATAAAAAAAAGGTGTGAGTACATCATTGTGCTTGTCACATGCTGTTATAATAAAACTGCAGGTGCTATATTACAAGCAGAGCAAATGACAGGTGCTCAGTTCTGCTGTATGTCTGGTTTGTGGAGTTCTGACTCCTGTGGTGGTGTTACAAAGGAGACTGTAGCTGACCCTGTAGTAAGACATCGGTTGTTCAGTTTTCCTATGCAATTCTTACCAAAACCTTGAAGGAGGTTGCAGCTGAGCCTTCTAGATACAATCAACATTGTAATGGACAATGTGGTTTACTTGGAACAGCCCAAAATTGCATCAAGGTGTGGTATGTGTTTATATATACGTAATATAAATCACATTAAACAACTCGCATCCAATTCTCAGTTGGCATAATGTCAACTTTCTCAAAAATCAATTTGAAAGTTACTCGCTCGACAATTCGGCTAGAAGCTCTAGCCTTCAATCAGGAATAATGAGACCAATAGATGACCCTTTACCGTTTAAACTCGTACACTATAATTAAATGATAAAGGGTCATCTAACTGCTTGGGGTATAGATAAGCACCATCTTGTTTCCATTCTTTTTTTATCAGCTCAATCTAATATAGTTTATTTTATATTTATTTTGTATTTACATATTGAATTTCTTACTGTACCTCATAGACCAGTTCCGGTTTATCCTGTGAAAGCAATTTTGTAAATTGTTATAGAAATCAAACTTGGGCTCACATTACGGTTTTCACGTGATTTTAAAGTATTTTCATGTTTGGAAGGACCCCACCCAAATTTGAATTAAAAGGGAGGAACAGGGACAAACGGGTAGCTATCCATGAGCATCAATTAGTATATATACAATGATCAACACAGTATTAGTGTAAGGGGGATGTGTCACAGTATATATTTAAATTACTGGTGCCATTATTCTAAAACATATAAAAATCTGGCAGATTATATTCTAGTTACTACAACAAAAAAAGTGGTCACATATATAGCTAGCTAAATATTTAGTTTTGAAGTTAAAGTTCGAATTATTTGCAAGCATCATCAAGGGAAGTCAGTTCCCCTTCTCTTCATACAGGCTGTTCTCAGTGCTGTGTGGGAATAGGGTATCTCAATAATAATATTATTATAGTACAACCCCAAAAATACACAAAAGAAAATAAAGAATGAAAGTAAACAAAACATCCAACAACAAAAACAAAGATAAGAAAAGGGTATTTTAATTTAAATGTGAATACACCATATATTAAAAGAGTCTCCTAGAGGAGTAATCACTATATGCATCTCACATTGTCTCTGTGATATTGCATGAACTGTTGACTTGTGCTACATACAAAAGTATTTAACAAATGCAAAATTTCTATGAGTCCAAATCAGTGGTAGAGTAGGCTTGTAGTTTACTATCTAAAGTGGTTGCCTGGAATATGGCCAGGATTAGGGTCAGAACAGCAGCTAGTCGGAAATGTAGATTAAATGAAATCAGAGGAGGCTGTAGATTTTATGTAGATTTTGTGACAAAATATCTGTGAGATGTTTGTGGTATGAATTATCAGCCTTAAAAGGTCCAAAGATCATTGTCCAACAATTAGTATGGCAACAACAAATAATACAGACTAAAGATTGATGGTAATCTATCTTGGTCAAAGGTCGCATGGTCATCACAGGAGGCCAGAATGGGAGTAGCATCTACCACCCAATCTTGCACTGTTGTGCTTTCTCTTGGGCTCTGTAGCTACATGCACTAATCTGAATTTAAACACCTGAAAAGGAAAGGAAATGAAAGAAGAGTAGCAAATACCAACTTGCATAAGCATGAGTAAGTGAAAAAATTAGGTGGTGATAAGTTACTCTATTGTTTCTCCAATAGATTAAGTCTGGCACATATATAACTCCTTTGGAAATATCAGTGTTAACTGTCATGATTGGCAATGGCGGTGTGTGAGTCACTGTGTCTGTATGTGTGTATATGTGTGTGTGTATGTGTGTGTGCATGTGTGTGTTCACCATAGTGAAGTTGCTTTCTTTTGGATGTTTGGATCTAGCTGCTAATCAAGATTACATTCTCAGAACCAAATACTAACATCCACCTGACTGTCTCACGCTAAACCTATTATTGTATTTACTGAATATTCATAATTTGATTGTACAGTTGATGTAAATGCATTAATGACATTTGGGACAGCCAGACAGATTATGTTGTGATGCTGGACGAGCCTTTGAGGTTGGGGTAAATAGAAGGTGGTTGGCTCCTACAAAGAAGGCAAACTAAATAGCATTGACATGATCACTCTACCGCCATTTTAACTAGCAAGTTATAGCTACCTATCATAATTAGAAAATTACATCCTTCTTGACCTTTCAACTCTAGTTAATGCACTTAGCTATCTAGCACTCACAAGTTAACTGCTAGCTAGCAGCTAGCTGACAAGGGTCACCGGTGTATTGTAGTTAGATAGCCAGCTTCCAGTGATTATTTTATCTAGGTACATATGCATAGTTGGTTAAGCATGAAGAGATTGAAGTAGCCAGTCATGTACAGTAGCTATCTGCAAGTTTCAAACACCTAGTCACTAGCTAGTCCAATACTGAGCTAATGCTTTATTGACACTATAGTAAGAGGTTAGGAATCAGCTAACTCAACTGGTTTAGCCAATGGTCCAAGGCAGAAAGGACTACCAACTGTATTTTTCCACCTCATTGACTAGACTTGAATTCAAAGCAGACTTCTAACTTCTGAACATTACCTAAAAAGATCAAATTATAGCCAATTGGACCATTCTTTAGCATTCACCGTTTTAATTTGAACTCAAAGCAGATAGTGCTGGGAGGAGGTTTTATGAAAACAATAAATTACTTACTTTGAGTAGGTCAGTTTATTCACATTTAATACTTAAACCATTATTTTTTATTTGCATACTTTTGTTCCATGGCTACAAATGGTGTAAGATCCTCATTCCTTACTTTGATCCTGTCACCAAGTCTTCTAAATAAAAACAAACAACAACAACACCAACACAAACACAGCACCATCAATAATAGCCATACTTCATCACAGTATCACCAATAAAAAATAGTCATACATCAAAATAGTATCATCATATCATCAATAATAATCATTGTATCATCAATAATAGTTATAGTACCATCAATAATAGCCATACATCATCATGTCAGGCTTGCATCTTTGCAGGCAAAGAACTCAACTCAGGTGTAAATTTGATATAGTGCATGCTGCTTGTGAAAATATATAGTCTCCTTCAAAAATACACATACCTTTTTTTCTAACATAAATATAGTAGCCAATTACTTTATTTACATACCTCAAAAAAATTGAAGGTTTGGTTTTCCAACAAAAAAAAACAGCGCCAAGCACGATGATAACAACAAGAAGAACAACAATCATCAAACCAACAAAAATGCCAGAAATTTCAGCTGCTCTTTTGCTAAGGGGAGCAGCCGCAAATCCAGGCTTTTCTGATGGCTTATTTGTTTTCATAGGTATTTCTGTTGACTTGGACGTGGTGACCGCAACGACAGGGCATTCAGGATCGTCGAGTGTGTCTACTCTGGAGGGGCAAGTAGGGTCTAGGTGCAGTCTGAAGGAGTTGATCCTGACGTAGGCCAGGCCACTTCTGACCCACGATTGAAATAAATCCACCAGGTCTATCGCACTGTAGTTGCTGGTGCCGAGGATGTGAGCTCTGTAGATGATCTGGTGGTCTTGTTCTCCACAGCTGAAGAAACCAGTCTCAATGTTAGCATCGGTGAGACTACATTGGCACATGTCATTCAGAGATTCAAGGATCTGCCTCCTCACAGTGCTCTCTTGTCCCTCAATGTCTTTCTACATGATAAAATATAATAAAGATCAAGATGTAGCTTGGGTGTGCTAAATTCCTCCACCTAAATTAGTGCCACATGAAAATAATGTTCATAAAAATTGATTATTAACTGTATAGACCAACAAAATATTATTACCTTCCTCGAATGAAATATGAAAATATATGAAAATTTCACTTTAAAAATTGAGTGATAGTAATGTTGAAAAGTTCTCTCTGTATGACAGGTGCCGGAAGTATTAATGGGCAACAATGACTTGGAGGTATGTTATGACGTGGAAGGTGAATCTTCCCATTGGAAGCACATTATGAATCATTGGAAAGTAGAGAGCTATATGGAATCAATTATAGAAGCCACACCATAGTGGTCATATTGAAATGGAAGCACTGTTGAGTTGAAGGAAAGATTCACGAAAAGCCATGACCCTTCTAAAGAGAAACCAGCTGGAAAGCCATGCATTTGCCTTTCTGTGTAAGGTGCTATTATGTATAAAGGATCTGCAGTTAGAGAATTGCTTCCATATTGCGAAATATAGCTTAGAAACCAAGTGATTGCTACTCAAGTGGTAAAAAAGGTGAAAACATTAAGGAAATTTGCCTAGGTAAGGATATCAAAACTATGTACACTTTTCTGAACTTTTGAAATATCTTATTAAGAGAGCCATGTTTCCAGTGTATTTATGTGTGTATGTGTGTGTATGTTGTGTGTGTATGTGCTACGGTGTGTGTGTGTGTGTGTATGAGTAGCAATAGCAAAGACACCACTTTAATTATTTATAATGTCTGTTTTTAATTTTTACATATAACTTATTGTCGACTGTGAAGAATTGCAGCTATTTCAAAGATAAATTTTAACCAAATGTTGCAGTAAGCATGTGATATTTCTTTTTGCTTGCTTGCTATGACAATGCAACAATATCAATTCAAACTGGGTATGAAGCAGTTCAAAAAGTTTCACGACATTATAATTTTATTGTTGACACTAAATTTGTTTGGGGGTAAGTGTGTGTGTGTGAGGAAAGGGGGGGGGGAAGGTATAGGGGGAGTTTTTAACATTATTATTGTGTATGCTGAAATAAAAGCTGCATGTCACAAGGTTGTGTTAATTAGATAGCTGGTGCTATTCCTGTAGCTATAATTATTAATTGTATGGAAGAAGCTCATGATAGAGTAATAATTAAAATGCTACTTCCATGTTCTATTTCCTACCTTCACCCCTTCCCCACAAATCCCCACAATTTGTTTGGATCTGCCACTGAAGCATATCAACACATGCAAAATTTTATTGCTATTTTTGACCATGTACACGACATTCTCCACTACACAAAGCAGCACATGCTGTATCTTGTTACTATTGTTGACTGTACTTATGCCGAATTAGCTACAGCTTCATGCAAGGTCTTGGTAATAGTTGCGTAGGTTATCTCCACTAACCAAACAGCAAATGTTATGGTAGATCAGCTACAGCCTCCTTTGAACTTCAGTTTCCAGGAAAAAGAATTTCCCGAACTAAATAGCAGAACTTAGTGCAGCATTTGTTCTTCTTATATCACAGCACTTGCTTTAGCTTGATTGCATCATCAATGAAATTACTCACCAGGTGATCGTTACCAAAAGTTTACCCTGCAATCAAGAAAAGTACCTTGGACATGCATTGGAATCTGGAATTTTCTACTACTTAAGTGTTTACCTATTGTAGGTGGGAAAAAGGGATCAATACAGACAAAGAATAGATTTTGAAGATGATTTTTAGAACATTTCCATCTCTTTACAAAGCAATATTGGGAGTGCTGCATTCCCTGATACAAATGGATGCATGCTTGAAATAAATTGCTACAATATCGATGGCCTTCAAAATTACGTTACCATAAAAGTTGGTTGTGAAGCTGAACTTTTAACAACAATAAACCAGAAAATGGGCATTTAACACCAAGGAGGGAACCAGCAATCCCATGTGCAGATGTAAAAATTTAGAATAGAAATTCAAATTGCAGATAGAAGGGATGATGGAACAACTGAACTCTTACAGTGGAGAGCATCAGCTGTCGATATCCCATATACAAATTAGTCCAGTTGCCAGAAATGGAAACACTGACTTTGAATAAGAGGCACATATATAGCCACTATTAATGCATAACAAATAGAGGCAAGAACCAACGGTAAAGTATGCACTTAACACAAAGTAGGGATACCTTTATATGTGCACTAGGTCTAAATGTATTTAACTTACTCTAAATCCGGAACAGCTCAAGACCGGTCCAAATCGAATGTGGAAATACACGAATTGTTCTGTTGATACAAGAAACAAGATAAACTATTAACTATATAGTGATCAGTCATTTTCTAGTTCATTTTCTTAACCTTTTCAGTAATGAAGTGGCAGATGGTGCCAAGAAAAATGCAGACCTGCCGATATGAGCCGAAATAATTATAATTCTAAAATAGCTGAAGCTATTTCACCTGGCACATGTCAGAGTCATAATCACAACAAACCCCCCTCCCCTCCCACTCCCTGCTGAAAATGAAAATCTACCAGGTGCAGATCCAGGCTATCATGATATAGGGTGGGGGGGGGGGGGGGGGCAACATTTTTATAGAGTAGATAAATTCCATGATGCAACACTTTTATAGACCAGATATATCAATTTCTATTTGCTTTAGGATTGATTCAGGCATTCTAAAAACAAGAGCAAAAGGAGACATTCATAGCCTGTAGTTGTGACTCTCCTGGATCTATTTCTCTTACTTCAATAGTAGTGGATAAATGAGCAACATGGTGAGTCAAGATAAAGTGACAAAACATTGAGTTAAGAATTACTTACAGCTAACATATATTACAGGGTACATTGTCCCTAGTTCGCTAATAGCTTCTTACTGCCTGTGTCAAATATTCGCAGGGCACTTCCAGAGCCCCTGAAGTTGCAAAACCCACAGACATAAAATGATGACTGGCCGAACTGTTTGAATATTTCTCTTACTACCAATATTGTGTCCACATATATACACATATCAACTTGTAATGCAACTTTCTTGTGAAATTTCAGATGTGATAGCTTCTTAGATTGTCCTCGTATAAAAAGTGCCTGGATATATAACAAGCAAGTTGTTTGTATGTAGGTAGGTATTGTTAGGTCGTATTTCAGTTTAAAAGTTATATCAAATAGTCCATTTCACATTAGCATGTCTGTGATTATTTGTGATTGACCCATGATGTCACATTCTCTGATTGTGCAGAAGATTGGTATTGCATCATTCCATGAACAATTTATTTGGAACTTCATTATAATTATTATTAAGTCTTAGTTGATAAGACAAATCTGATCATAACACACAATTCCTGACTACCTTATTTCAAGAGAGTTCTGAATGTTGAACCGTGGTTACAAATTTTTTCAATTTTCTATGGAAGATGAGTAACTACTACAGATGTTCCTGATGACAATCCTTTGGAAAATATGGCCACTGATCGCGATTGTTGATTGCAACTACCATATTCAAAGGGCTCTCTCTAGCAGATTGTACCATTTCTGGAAGCTTTTCTTTGGCTGCATGGGAAGCTATATCTACAAGGAAATATGCTGATTTTCTTTGGCTTTGAGAAAAAGGAAACTTCTGGATGGATTTCTTTGCTGTAACTTTTGTTGTATATCTAGTCCAGTTTAACTTTTGCTTGCTTACTTCAGTAAAGTCGGTTCAACTAAACTGTAGCTTGTTGTATTTCTAATGGTGAAAAAATCTAGTTATAGCCTCACTAGCCTCGCTATTCTAGCTATAAATTTGATGCGGTAATAACTGGAGGTGTAGTTACAGATAAAGATAATTATTACAATGACTTTCTCAATTATCAACTTGAATTTTTTCCTCTCTCCACATTTTGACTAGATGCTCTAGCCTTTATTCCTGATGAAAGCTAGAGCATCTAGTCGAAACATTGAGAGAGTAAAAAAATTCAAGTTTAATATTGAGAAGTTCATTGTATATATAATGTCAAGATATTATTGAGAAGATAATCAATTAATACTGAGCTACATGATTTGCCATTGGGGTGGCTACAGCTGCTGGGTAACTTAGTTTGACTTGCCAATGATGAAGTTAGTGGGATTCACTTGTTTAGAAGTTTTTATAATGTTGTGTAGTAGGTCCACTTTAGCCATCAGACCATCAAACTTTCCATACGCCATATTTTCTAATGATTACTGTCCTTCAAATACTATTTGCCCTGGAATAATCATTTTCCAAGTCTGATCATTGTAATGTTTTCCCTCCTATCAATCAGTTGTGTTCACAATATGTAATGGCACCATAGTGTGCTTGAATATAATTAGTCTAGCATTCAATGTGCTCAGGGGGAATGGAAGCTGAAACAGCATCAATTCTTAGTGAACTTTCATCTGGTCTCCAACAAAGGAGAACCAGAAACCAATCAATTACTGGTAGATGAGGACCAGCAAACTTTGTTTATGATTGTGGTTGGGACCTAGCTCCTATATTTTCACTTCATTTTAACTATTTTGTACTTGTTTAGCTTGAGCTAGATGATAACTTGGATGAGGTGGTGTGCTGGCTCGCAGCCGCTGACCAAATGTGAAGTGCATATCTAGTCCAGATAACACCCTTGTTTAGTGGCCAATCTGAATGGACACCTGATATTTTTGTATTCATTGTAACCACTGGATTTTCAAGGAAAATAAACCTTTATAAAATAGGTTTTTATATATTTTTACTCTTTCCATCCACTATACCACTAAGATTAACTGCATAACATGTATAATTGATATTAGCTCACCGAAGTCTGATGCAGCATTCTCAGTAAGTCCAGTTAATCGTACTTGCATTCCTTCCCCTCTGTCTGTAAGGGCAGCCACCTTGAGCAGGTAACTTGTCTGTGGGATCAAAGGCTGCACGGTAATCTGGGTAACATTGCCAGTGGTGATGGAACTTCCTTCATGTATGAAGCGAATGAGATTTCCCAGAGGACTCCTGCCTTCCACCAATGCTGAGTACTCTACCTATTCACCGCAAGGTTACATTCGAAAACTAATGTAAGAACAGGCCTTTTAAATCAGTGTTGCTATTGGAGTTTATCCTCCAACAAGCCGGGCATTTAGAATCAGACCATAACAAATTGCCAAAACAAGTATCATAGGAAAGTTTTCAATTTTAACTACTGTATAATGTTTGAATTTTGATCAAGTTGTTTTATATCTGATTTTGCCAAGTATACAGCTCTAACCAGTCAGAAAGGACATTAACTACTGTAACACCAATGCCGTGTGAGCCACCGGATACTTTATATGAATTTTGGTCAAACCTACCGCCAGCATGTAGCTGTGTCATAATAAACTTAGCTGCCGATATACCTTAACCTTCATGAATATCTACCGGTATACCACGGCCATTATCACTCACAGTTACAGAGCCATTTTTGTTGATGATGATTCAGACCAGATCACCAAGTTTTCATCAATCGCATTACTACCTCATACACCATGTGGTGCAGACCAGAGCTGTCATCAGTAATCTCCAATATACATATCGGGACTTTTACGAACAACTTCTAAGCCCTTTAACACCTTGATAGAATCAGCCGCATATTCTTTGACTTTTACTTATTCTTCCATAAATTATTTGACATGAAGCAGTAGTCATAAATACTGTAGGGTAGAAACCTAGCATAAAAAAGCACTAACATTGAGACTAGTTGGTTAAATTCAATGTACCTCCTTTCTCTAGGGGATGTTTTTTGACCACTTTCTGTGAGCAAGTCATGTCTAGAATGTTTGTACTTGGAAAATGCTACTTATCGCTTGTTGAGAGGGGAACTATCATTTGTACATCATTTTTAGATAGGATTGAGTGCAATCCTTTGTAAATTTGAGGTTAAAGGGAAAAGAGACTTTCTGCATAGTAGATGATCTGAACTCATCATTGAACAGCTATCAATTTGGCAAGTAAAATGAAGATAACGTACAAAAATCTCTCAGCAATGCACTATAAAACAATGTTTGTGTGATACAGATAGAAAACAATTACAAGGTCAGATTAATAAAGTGGCATGCCCCCAAAGCAGGATCATTTCATTGGACATTCTTATCCAGTAAACAACAAGAGAGTATAAGGAAATTTTCCCCTCCATTTAATATAATCTAGTGACCTGAACCAACCACCAACACAATTTCTACCCAGTGCATAACATTCTACCTAAGCGATACTTAGTGGTTCCACACTGGCACAACACAATCAAATTACAACACAAGCTACTTCACTCATGTTCTAAGGCCACTATAGACTGTCTGAGAATGGCCAAACTAGCTCTCTAGTACCCAACTATTCATGCCCAAAACAGGCAATTCTTAGAGTATCAATACCTGGCATTACACTTTGTATTTGACTGAGGTTCAGATACCGAATTCATTATCCTGAAATCTCTATAGGCACATTTTTCACACATCTGGTCACATAATTTTGGATAAGGATATGTATTGTCGGCATTATCTTTCATCATCATCATTATCCTCACCACCATCATTGCCAACATATTCTTTGCCATAGATAAAACTCTTATCATCACTTCCATTATCTCAAAATTACTACTATGATTACTATCATCATCATTACAACCATGTTACCATCTCTGCCATTATCACCATGAGCACAATGACCATCACCATCATCATCATCAACACTACCATCACCACCATCATTCCATCCATTATCACCATTATAATCACCTTCATCATTATCACTAGCATCGTCATTACACCACCTGCATCACCATATCATTATCATAAAAGTCATCACCATCATCACCACCATCATCATCATCATCATCTTCATCATCATCATCATCATCATCATCATCATCATCATCATCATCATCATCATCATTAATTATCACCATTATTAATCATCAACACTATTATCATGATAGCCATGCTTTCATTTTCACAGTCATCATCACCTACACCACCAACCATTAGTATTGTCACTAACACCATCGCCACGATAACTATCATCATCATCATCATCATCATCATCATCATCGCCTTCTTACCAAATAGCCAGCTATGGTATATCCAGATGTAGTTGGTGCATCCCAGCCAACATTAAGACTAACATTAGAAGAACCTGAGATGTGTAGCCTTCTAGGAAATGGCAGACCTGTAAGAAGGCTCATATAAATCAAATAATTCTATATTACTGAATAGCCAGAAACAAAATAATTACGTATGTATTTTACAATAATTTATATTCCTTAACAATATTATAATTTTATGGTAACAGATTTAGGTATCTCCAGATTTCTTTGAATTTAGACACCTAAGCTGATCTCTGTCTTACTAACTTACTGAGAGACATGTCAACAGAAGCAATTTCTAGCCAAAAATTACCACTATGTGATAAATGGTTGCATACCTCACCATTTCAATCTTACTTTATGTTAAAAAAAAGTATTGGTATATAGTTATGTTGATTACAGTCTTGGCCAAAGCATAAAATTTAGATATTGAAATATTATTAAAAATCCCAGCCATTCATAAGATGTGATTACACACAGAGGTCATTTAGAGTCCTTTATTTTTTCTAGGAGAGCAGGAGCACTCCCCAGATTGGTTTGTCGCATATTTCAAAATGGTGGGGATAAAAAAAAACTACATGTCTCAGTTAAAATTCATTCTGGCAAGTTTGTTTAATATCTTAAACAGTTATTTTATCTCCAAAAACACTTACAGCAGCTTTGAATCTATCGCTGCTGCAGTAGTAAAATTAATGGATAGCCATTAAAAACTATATCTTCAAGGATGTTGTATCTATAACTTATCTAATTTTCCCCACACATAATTTGCATGCAATAACGTTTTTCTACCTCCCAACTACCAGAAGATTCCAATTAATTGCAGTGACTAATCCGTCATTATTCAGTTTTTTTAAAAACACGAAAAATAGGAAATGATCGTCATCATTAAGCATGTTCATATGTGAGCTTATTCAACAGCTGCTGCTCATTTTCTCTGCAAATATGTGCTCAGTTGTTGTACTAAGAAGCTTACACCTTTCACAATAGTTAGATCTTCAACAAAATCAATCAACTTGAAATTGTACTCTCTCCCGGACTTGCAATATTACACATTCACAAATATCAATTTGGATGAAGTTGTTGATTTTATTTCAAGAAAATCTCCTAGGAAAACATGCATATCCCTCTTATTAATCATAATTATATCTGGGTTTAAATGACAAAAGTTATGTATGGCAACTATTTCTGATATAGCTAAAGCCTAACTTAATTATTGATTGTGCAGAAGAATTTCTAATAAATTAATACTCTACATCTGTATTCTAGTCATCCCTCCTAAATTCCTCTGAATGAATACCAATGGCCAGCTTTTCCCCTCCCTCTTCCCACAAGCTGTTAGTACTTATTAGAATTATTTTGTGTAGTACATCAAATGCAATCACAGATTGACAAATGTATCTGTTCTTTCAAAAAAATTTAAGTGGAGCTAATATTAAAATTGGGGAAATCATATTCAGACTTTGGATGTAATGAAAATTTTCAACTCTCTTAAAATATAAAACCTGGGTATAAATTACTAAAATACCATGTGTGGAATCATTTTTATGCATTGATTTTATTCTGGTATAGCTAGCACATGGCATATGAGAGAAATGCAATCTACGTACCACAGTGTTGCATTTCATTTGTCTATCTGCATCAAGATGCTAGCCTATCTAAGAACTATGTAATGTCTCGATCAATACCTTGAATAGGGACAAATAGAGTTGCATTTGGATTTAGAACAGAAACCAGGCTTTCTCTGTTGGTGGTACTGGCACTGTACAGCACAGTAACACTGACTTGGATGTGGTATTCGACTCCTTGCTGGGGAAGACTCAGGTTACCAGAGTTTGCAGAAGAGGAGAAATTCTGGAAGAAGAAATAGAAAATAATTTCTATAATGAAATAATAACCACCCCCACAAAAGTTATTCTGAACTATGATCCTGTGACTCACTCTTACTGACAAAGTGCCAGAGCCTTACCTTAGCCACAGTCTGAAGGGATTCTGACTGTCTCTTAGCTCTAGGAATATGAGTCGTCTTGCTGATAAAGGGAGTGGCATAGACAGTATAAAAGATAATTCTGGCATTTGGTACATAAGGTCTGGTCCACGTCACAAGGATAGTATCTGGTGTGATCAGTACCACAGACACGTTGCGAGGAGGAGAAGGAGCTGCAGATAAGTTAATAAATGAAAGAAAACCATATCATATTAGCTAACAATTGTTGTCTCTTTCTCAAGGGGAGGATTATGCAAGGAATATTTCCAGATATTTGAAGAGTGTGCTGATATATTTCCTGAGATAGATGCATATAAGTGGTAGCACCTAAACACTGTAATAGTACAATGTTAGTTTTCCGCATTGATAGTATATGTGAATCACTGGATTTGAAGAAGTTTGTAATACAGCTGTGCATAAGAATGATGCTCTCCAGTTTGATTAGTTTTCTTTTCAGCAATAAATAACCAGCAGCTTGAAACTAGTTGTGTAACTCAAATATTTTTTATGGTTGCAGCCATAGAAAACTATATAGTACAGCTTCAAAATAATTCCATACACTTGCTGAAGCCATGCTTCCTGTTAAGCTTGTTCATTCTTGGTATAACGTTCATCCCCTTAATAGAAGATGGAATTTGAAGCTACTGTTCTGACTTTTAATCCTGGAAAATATGGTTTATATACAGGAATACTATAAATATTACATAGAACTTCTCAATAACCAACTTGAAATTTACTCTTTGACTAGATGCTCTAGCCTTCATGTCATTGTAATTTCGTTATGTCAACTGAGAGCTCATTGAGAATATAAATATTAATCCTCAATGTTGTCAGAATTGGATTGAAATCCTTGAAGTTACACCAGGTTATTGACAGAATCAGCAATCAAATGCTGGAAACCATTATTAGATGGAAAAGGATCAGTGTTTTAAATATTAAAATAAATGAGAGTGCAATAAATTCCCCTCCGCCTATTCCTCCATCTCCTCCTCTCCCTCCGCTTCTCACCACAGGACATGATCAGACAGAATGGCTACTTTATTACATACCACTAACCTGGTGGTAAGGTTGTGATTGTAACTTCACTTGAAAATCCACTTGAAGTACTGTCTTGTCCTTCTACTTGTACAGACGCATGATAAATACTATTTGCATCAAGTGCAATAATAGTGTAGTTCATCTGGTGTGCACTGATTCCTCTGATGAATCTATAAGATCTGTCTAAATAATAGTCCACATAGATGTAGTCATAAAATACGTCTGCTGCAATTTTGATTGTAAAAGATTGCAAGTGATGCCCACCATCACATTCACCAACAGTCCAAGAAATGGTGGCAGTAGTGGAAGTGATATTTAGTATGGAAGGTCTTCCTGGAGTTGGAGGAATATCTGAAAAATTAATGGACATTAAAAGTAATAGCCATGCTCTTCTAAATAGAATGATTACTATCACTGACAGAGTAATATGTAAATATCTTTTTACCCAACTTAAAATGATTATTTCATCTGATAAAAAGGGAAGTCAACTACAAATTTATGTGTAGTTTGATTGCACAATAATACAGAGTTACTTAATGTTATGTATAATTTCAAGAATTGCCTAGCTGAGGGAGTGCAAACCAAGAACATCCTGCTTTATTTATTTTATATGGATCTGTCAACCATAAGACCATATAGCTAATGGATTTGAAAAAATCTTATGTTGCAGTCAGTCATTCTCTGTCTCCAATGTTGAATTTGATCATCTCACCAGTGATTACTGGTGAATTTTTTAAGCCATCTTGTCTTTATAATAAATTCTCCTTCTTTAATTTGCTTCAACTGTTCAGTGTATTTTTGGTACACTTTATAGTTACGCTCTGTAGTTCATACATTTGTGTCGCACTTAAGTGCATGATGTGCATAGTTAAAATCTAAGGTGTAATGGATGGGATTAATTTTTTCACTAGAGTTATTTAAAATACATGCTGATGGAACATAGATTATGAGGGTGCACTCCACTTGAGGATAAATTGTACATACAGATTTAATTTAGTACTGCATTTAGATGTGAAAAAGCTGAATATAATGAAATCAAAAAAGGTTTTAATGTTTTATTCACTTTGAAATTTTTTAACCTTGAAAAAAACATGTAGTTAGTGTTTATAATTAGATATCCTTTACATAACTTACTGTTCACTGTGACTCTGAATGTCCTTTGCTGCACTCTTTCAGTACTGGTCTGATTGGCTCTGCAGATGTACAAGCCAGCATTACATGACATTATTCTTCCAAACTGCAGAGCAGTGGTTCCATTAGCAAAATGTCCCTCATGAATGTCACGATTTCTGATTCCAATTTGTGTTCCATTTAAGAAAAGCCAGTTGATCTCTACTCCAGGTAGGTTCGAGCCACAAAGAATGTTGAGTTCAGTTCCAGTGTAGTAAGTGAAGAGGACAATTTTATCAATCCCATCACCATGGATGCCAAAGAAGCTGATAATATCAGTCTGACCTGAATTAAGAAAAAAATAGGGATTTTTCCCAAGCCTCAGAATGTTGAGTGCTTAACTTCTTAGCTACATGTAATAGTGCACCCCTCTAATGTTAATTTAGGTATATATATAGACTAGATACTTTATCGATGCTTACATATATCTTGTGAGTTGGTAGTAGCAGTGAGGTGAATGCTCCTAGGTCCATCTCCAACAGTGTAAGCAAGCACACTCACCACATACCTCATAGAGGCCTCCAAACCTCCTATTATATACTCGGTTATATTTTCTGTAAGATCCCTCACTATCTCACTGCCATTTGGGGCCAAAATCATCAGCTTGTAGCCTCTCACTATTCCATTTCTTTTTTCATACCTAGGAAGATCCCATTCTGCTCTGATGGCAGAACAGTTTACCACAGAGATATGAAAGGATCGAGGTGGTCCAGATGGAGCTGTGTTCGGAATGACAACCAAAAAATCATTAAGGGTAACAAACCTTCAATTATTTTGTAGTATACACCACCTAAAATAATATTTTTGAAAATATTGCTTTTAGCTACTAGCAACATTATAGGCTATATATAGATTAGCTTATAAATAACCAACAGAGAAAAAAACACTAGGGACATCATAGGCTATATAGATTAGCTTATAAATAACCAAAATAGAAAAACACACTAGTTTATTTTGTGTAGTAAAACTTCCACAGATTTCCAGATATATTGTAAATTCTAAAATCACTGTATTAGTTCAATGTGCTAACTAAATTCCCGACTGGATTTCAATATAAATTATTCCTAATACAGAGAGTATAGAGAGATCTATAAACAACACAAGACAAATATAATACTTCAACTACTACCAATATTACCTCTTTCCATAATAGTGACAGATTTAGTCTCAGAACTTGCTCCATCGATATAATTATAGCAATTGTAATTGGTGAATCTTCCTTGAGGCCTGATGGTGGCATTTATAGTTACCCCAATAGGAAGTCGTCTCATAGAATATGTCACTTGATAATATGAGATACTTGTTCTAGAGATATAATCAGTGTCACTTCTGGTGTACTCCAACAGTAGCAGTTTTGAAGTTAAATAACTTGGAAAAACATAGCGCTATATATATATATATAATATAAACAAAGTATTCATAATATCATTTGTAGTATTGAACATAATAAAAATGAGGGCAACACAGAAGGTGCCAGAAGGCTCCATTTATGTGTCAAGAGGAATATAATTCTCGTTCATTTGTAACCCATTAATTGAATATTGTTCTACTGAATCTGTAATGACCAATAGAAATTGACACATTAAAAATACATTCCTTCACCACTCTTGTTAGTAAGTGTAAAGAGCCTGTGTGCCGTCTTCTGGTATCTACTCAGTATAAGCTAGATGAAGCAACACTATATATATACTTGTCATGGCATATTATTCTCAACCAGCAAAGGCTCCAATTTTTTCAAATTAACTTCAAGGATATTGGCCACCCTCCCAACTAATTAAATACCACAGCCACTACTAATTAATGACCATACCTCATTTTCATACAGTTATTGATGATAATAATGGTTAGTGCTTAATATTTGTTGTTTACTCTTGGCTTAATGACAGCAAAGTGGCTTTCTGCACTTCTCCATATATAGTCTTCGCTAAAAGAAGTGTCACAAAACATGCCTCACCATTTTATAATTTCATTGTTATCAGTGGAATGATAGCTGATTGTTTTAAAGTTGAATGCTGATTCCACAGATTTTTCACTGGATAGATAAACCTTGCTCACAATCAGCATTTGATAATGGGATGAGAAATAAGCCTGCCATTAATTTGTAAATTTCAGTTGTCTATCTAGAGTTTTTGTTTTACCAAATTCAAACTGGAGAGCTCCTTTTTAAGAGTCAAAACCCAACACAGATTTTCAGAAAAGATCATCTGGTGAAAGGCTGAAGTGCATGTATTTCTCATTCAGGCAATCAAGTGAGTCAGAAGAATCTAAACCTGAGAGGAAATCACTTAGCAAGGCTTTCAATATGTGAGCAGACTTGTTCTAGGTTTATTAAGCCTTAATCCATCACTTAAGGGTCATCTTCTTGAGTGTAGCAACATAAAGCTTTATGGAAGAGTTTTAGATCAAACTAATTAGGAAAATCATAGCCAAGTCTCGTTACCTACTCCCAAACTCACTGTTTGTTGTGTCCAAAGTTGAAAAGGGAAAATTATCTCCTACAGCAATAAAAATTCTTTGGCTAAATGATTGCTAATTTACAGACATAATGGCCTGCTCATCTCAGAATACAGCTGGAAGGTGGTATTCTTTGTAGATTTTTTGAAATAAATGATTAAAGCAATCCATATGGAAGAATAAAGGACCAAAAATAGGCGATCTTTTCAAGTCCCTCCACAATACTCTTCACTTTGCTAGTTTCAACTTTGCCAATCTCCTCATGGAAAAGAAAATCTGACTTTAGGACTGTTTGGGCAATATATTGCTTAACACACCATAGTCAATGTGGGGAGGAGCTTTAGTATTGTCTTAGGCTCAGACACAAAAAGACCGTCTGAATTCCTGCTTCCTTTTACTATGTTGTAGATGAATCAATAAACAGCTGGTAAGTAACCTTTTATGGGGCAAGGTCAGCCATGAGACATATACAATCAGGATCAAGAATACTGATCTCTCGTGAGTTTATGTAATCCTTATCTTATACACCCCCAAAAAATATAACCGATCCCATTACCATGGTTGTTAATCTAAATGGCCTATCATCAAGAACTAAAATATTCTATTTGAAAATATCCGACTTTATCCATGCAGACCAAAATCAATTAGATGTCCTTTTAACCATTGAAAATCATGTGCACCAATGATTTAAGCAAAGCAATATCGTTGTACTTGAATAAAGCATCATCCAACTGTTTGTGATCTATATGAGAAGGGTTTTGTTTGCCTTCTTATTTAATTGGTCAATCCAATAGAGTTGTTGTTTTTAACATTTTTGTACTTGTTTCAAGTTGTTTTGTTCATTATATTATAATTGAGTGGTAGAGGACTATACCAAGTCTGAACTTCAGGATCTCAGCCTTCCAGAGATTCTAACAATTTTCTAACCTATTTATTCGCCACACATATAACCATATCCCTTCTTTCGGTTAAAAAGGGGAGATTTCTCACCAAAAGACGTTTTCTGTCATTTAAAGAGTAAAATCACTTCCATAATGTTGCATTTTGTCAAGAATAGAGTAAAATCATTTCCATAATGTTGCATTTTGTCAAGAGTAGTGATTTCAGACAGTTAGAATAGTACACTGGGATTCAACGCCAGATAGATGCTTTTGAAAGGGAGGATTTTGACATGCTATGGCTGAATGATTAGCTCTTAGTTTCTCAGATCTGTGTTAAATAATGTGACCGATTATTTTATGCAGTAATGCTAATGAAAGATTGCAATAGGTAAGTCTCTCCTCAAAGAAGGGGGGGGGGGATATCTTAGTCCGCCCCTGGAATTGGCATACAATATGTTTAGGCATATTAAAGTTCTTTTTATATTCATAATCAATTTGCAAAACTTTTGTACATGTTTAAGTTTCAAGTCAAGTGCAAGGCATGCATCAACAACAACGTTTTGACTGAGCAGAAAAAGAACAAAATTATTGATGGCATAATCGATAAATGGTTTGTTCCAATGCCCATACTGGAACACATTTCAAGGGACCCAAATGGACTTATGGTTTTCATATTTCTACTACACAGTTTTAATCTGAGAATACACCTTGTTTTGGTTTGATAAGGAAAGGCATGTAGAGATAATCGTCACATATGGCCAAAGAGAAATCTTCTTCAGCTTTCATATATCTTGCACTTAGAAGAATTCATAAAAAGAACACTAGATAGAGCCTTAAATTCCCAAAGTTTGCATGCACTTCCAATCTCTCCTCATATATGATTGCATAATTTGCAGTACGCTTTATATATTTACATGTATATTACATAATATGCAAGTCAAACTTGGGTCTAATTTAAAATATAATTTCGTGCTTACTAACCTTCCATGAAAATACGACCGATGTAATTTGTTGATTGGTAATACTGAATTCTTCTGGTGCAGGAAGAAATTCTTCAGGCTCTATAATAAAATGGCGTATTAAAACAATAATCATCACCCTATCAAAATATCCGACATAACTATGCTGACTATCATTAAAAAAGCGATCACAACACAACATTAATTAACAGCACTAAAACAACACTGAATTAGTAAACAAACTGAAAGTAAACATAAATGATTACAAATGTCTTAGTCCTCAACTAAGAAATAGAGATGCCATCATCTTCTCTTCTTGAACATAATCAAACTCAAATTATTATTTTGTGTTTTTTGCTATTTTTTTCTAGTTGAACAGCTGAATGGTTGAAACAATGATGTCATTACTAAAGCACAGGAGTGACAAAATCTAGAGCAACACTAGCCCATAATCAAACTCAAACAAATGGTAAAGTGTTCTCAATTATCTTTGTAACAGCCATTCAACTGCTTTGTGTTCTATCATTCGTCAACTTGCAGGTCATTTAGAGCATGGTGGAGTGGGCTGGCACTTAAAGTATGGTTCTCTTTGTTCTTCTGCTCCATACTTTACAGGCTTGTCTAAGACCTAGTTCTGTGAAGTTCAACTCCTAGCTTCTGAGAATTCAGCACGAGTATTCCATAAAACATTTAAGGTGTTTCTGGCAACAATAAACAAAACAATTGAAAACGGAAAAAAATTCAAAGCATTGCACAAGTCGTCTTCATTCTAATGGACTTGATACATTCTATTTTGTAGGGCTACCAACTTAAGTGATCATTTACACTCCAATTTCAAACATGATTGACAGCATGTTCTTGAGCTGTTTTACTATTTTGGAGGTTCTGGATACTAGCCTATCTGCATGCTGTTCAAGATGCTAGCTTATCAGCATGCTGTTCAAGATGCTGTCCCATCTGCATGCTGTTCAAGATGCTAGCTTATCTCTATGCTGTTCAAGATGCTATCCTATCTGCATGCTAGGATGAAGAGAGTAACAAGATCCATGCCAATTTTTGGTGCCAATGGCCATTAAGTTATTGTGGGTCATTGGGGCAAGGTTGATGGCTTTCCTAAGGAGCTTAGCCTTAGGGCAAGGCAAAGAACTGGGGAGGTGAATGCCTGTACTCACCTCCTTCAGTGTCTCTCAGTGGCAGTCCAGAGGGGGAATGTCTTATCTGTTTTGGAGTTGGTCGGGAGTTGAACTTGTCATTAGCTTTTTAGTTATTATTTTTTTTTTTAGTTATTAGTTACGTATTCTAGTTACATTATCAGTATTGTTGTTTTTTTGGTTTTTAACTTTTGCTTAAGGTTATTCCTTACCTTTTTTCTACACTTCCACTCAATCAGTTTGTGAGCCAAAGCAATTACAGCTATCTAATATAGTCCTAGGGATGGAAGCACATAAATATGCACATAGCTACGAACATATGTTTATGTGGCATATGTAGTCATTTGAATGAAACCCTTTACCAGCCACAGTAATCTGTAAATGATCATAATAGAACTATCGATAAAAGGCAAGACGAGTTATCTAACTGCCATCCCTATCATTTTGAGTCCAAATCACTAAGCATGGGTTTAGCTTGATAATATGTATCATATTATATATATATATACAACTGACATCACATGGGAAAAGTTGTCCTTCCCTCCTTGTTCCCTAGCAATGAAGCTAAATAGATATATTACCTTGGAGGATCATTTCTTTACTGTAATCCTGTACTGCTGCCTTATTTACTTCGTTCTAATGTTAGCCAACTGAGCATGCTTTCTTGTCCATGTTTCAAAACAATGATCAAAGTTTTTTTGCCAGCTCAAGTCACCTATTTTGCAGGGTCCAAATAGAGTTGTTTTTAGTCTAATTCAAGTTCAAATTGACTCTAGTGTTCTTTAGAGTGGACATGAGTGAATGAACCTACTACAATATGCAGTATCGACACGTCTCCATTTTAAGTGGTTTCTTTTTATTGTGTGCTATATGAGTTAACAGTGGTTAAAACAACCGTTGAATTGGCTAGGAAGTTGCCAAAAGGAATGTTAGCTGAGATACAAGCATACTGGTGTGGTTTAAGTATCTGTCATTTTAAAATGTGGGTCAAACCAACATAAGGAGTACTAGCACACTCCTGATAGGTATTGTGGCAGATGGATCGAGTAACTATTTTAACCATCAATGTTTGTTTTTTTACATTTGTCAATGTATCATTATACATTACACCTAATCATGTGTCTAGTATCGTTTTTGTGTAAAGTATAGTTTCTTTGCCTTTGTCCCTGGGCAATATTTGCTTTTGTTATTGAACATAAGACCATGAGCAGCATTTCAATCATGGATTTTCTGGGCTATCCAACCAGCAGTGTGGTTCAACCCGCCACAAGCCCAAATCACAATTCACAAAAAGGTGCTTCCCTCCTTATGTGCCCACCCAAGAGCATTATCTTTCTTTGCAAGGATACTCAAATCCTGTTTATTACCACAGAGGGCCATCATTTCATCTATAAATTGTGAGGGTTACCTGTCACCTGATCTTGAGGGTAAGAGAGTTGTTGATGATGAGATATTTTCTTATAACCTACTTACCACCTCTACAATCACTTCACTAAAGCACTGCAATCGCAACCTCCACCAACAAATACTATCAGCTTTTGTCCAAGTAACACTTATTGCTAAGTCAGATGGTGTAGAACATTACACCCCACTCAGGGACTGCCCACTCATGTTGATGCTTGCTGTCTGGATCCTGAAAGACTTCACTTTGCAAAAGAAGAGATAAAGAATATGGAACATAATGGTATTGTTTGGAAGTCATCCAGTTAATGGCCTTTCCTGCTGCAGATGGTTCTGAATGCTTCTCGAGGCTGTAGATCTTGTAGTTACTAACATTGCTTCAATGATGCCACAATACGTGACTAATATCTGATACTACATCAGGGCTCAAGGATTTTCAGGGGGTGGGAGAAATTAGAATGGTGGGTAGCTTATGGAAGGTCTGAGGTATGCCCCAGCAGTTTTTCTTTTAAGTCCACTGGACTTCATGATCTGGCTTTGTATAAACGAATCAAAATTCGAGATTGATACATTCGAGCGGATTCACTAACAACACGCACCAGATTTTCTGAGCCATGAATAGCAGTGTCTTGCTCATTACCTCATAATTAATTGAGAAGGGGAGGCCTAAAAGACAGGCTAAATTGCAGATCAAGTACGGGTAATTTACTGCCATATGTCTTGCACGATGTCTCTGTTACTCTAAACTGTGTAAAATTATACAAGTTAGGGAGATACAGGATGAGTGGCATATGAAACAGTAGATCTTTGAGTATATAATAGAAGGCCACATATCTGAGCGAAGGAAGACATCCCCTAGATCCCAGTCATCGCACTTTTTGCCCTGCTGAAATTCCTTCTCATGGTGATTGGTTTGAAAAATGCCACATGAGCATTTCAACTCTGTTTGGATGTAGCATGCATGACAGACAGACAGACATACATGTATACAGTCAGACAAGCAGACAAACAAGCAGACAGACAGATAGACAAACAGGCAGATAGACAGACCTGGCTGGCAAATAACTCCAACATCACTAACGTGGGTACTACTGCAAAACTGAGGAACAGATTGATAAAAATTGTAGCTGCAATCATCCAAAATTTCAGCTCCATTACACTGTACTCCATTCAGCCAAATCTTTCCTGAAAATTAACACATAAGAATGTTGCAAAATAACATATTAGATTGCACAACACCTAAGACCACTTTAGCACAATTATCCTGCAATAACAGTTTCTATAGCATAGGCTGCCCACTAGCAACCAGTACATCTTATCAACCAATACCAGTAGTAATTATCAATAGATAAATATAAGGTAATTATTATATTAACACTCAATGGACAAGACCTGTTGACCATCGAAGAAGTGTGACAGTCAGTTTCTTATTTGTCAAGTATTTAGCTGCAATATGCACACTTCAACAAGTTTTTTAATTATAACTTCAGGTCTTGTAAAAAAGATTTAATGCCATTACAGCCAGATAAGAAGAGCATGTTATTCCATTAAGAAAACTAGTAATAGTATCCAACAGACCTGCTAAGAGAATGTAATTGGATATAGAACATACAAAAGTGGCTCTCAAAGCAGTTTAGTCTGATATAGCTGTCTTGATTGGCAGGACAGCAATAGATCATGGTATCCCTGCTAGCACTAGACTCTCTAGCCATCAACTGGTCATTTTACAAAACTTGTATAAAGAGGAAGTCAGTCTTATCTTATCTTATTATTCTTAATTTTCCTAAGGCAGCAGAATAGAGGATGCTTAACACTTTATTAGCTTATTGAATTCTTGTATTGGCAATAAAGGTTAAGAAGGTAAACTTCATTAAGTTGGTGCAAAAGTTATAATCGTAATCATACAGCTTAACTATTGAGCAAACCTAGAATAATAACATACTATGATTGACTTTCCCTTTTGGTGCAGTAATGGGTCAGCCAAACAAAATTAGTATAGAGTATTACATTATTCACAGAATAATATATAT
Source organism: Cladorhizidae sp. MBARI D1340-BT2 (assembly GCA_028752905.1). Lineage (NCBI taxonomy): Eukaryota > Metazoa > Porifera > Demospongiae > Poecilosclerida > Cladorhizidae > Cladorhizidae sp. MBARI D1340-BT2. Next base: position 18,546,548 of record JAQNBH010000012.1, on the reverse strand, counting down.
GCTGATAATAACATAAACTCACCAAATCCTCGTCCCATCAGTGCCCTTGGAGAAAGGCAAACTGCCCTTGTGTAATTCAGTATACCACAGATGACATTAGCAACATCAAAATCGAACGAATAGTCACACACAGTTCCCCAGATGTTGTCGTACAAGACCTCAACACGCCCAAGAAAATTTAAGCTACTAATTGGAGAAATCAGTCGCACACCAAATAAGGATTCTCGAGCTGGAGAGGAATAATGGTCAACATGTCCTTTCAGAAGTAATAGCATGAATGACCATAAGTTTTCACAAGTCAACAAATTAATATTATAATACACACCATTTGATAATGGACATGTCCTTTGTGTATTAAAAAGGGTCAGTTGCCAGCCATCAGTATAATCAAAAGAAATGTGGATTTTCTACTCTTTATCCTACTGCAAATATAACTTGGAAGTCTTTTTTATGGTATTTACAAGCTGTTGCACTACGTGATTTATTATTTGACAAATTCTATCCAGCTGGCTAGGTCTGTAAAAAGAAGTCGCTCTAATTGTAGGTAATTGCTGCTCTGCCTAATACACATGTATACAAAGTTCCTGCTCGTGCTTACATCTGCACTAGAATAGTAACTATAGTGTATAAGGTTACAAAACATGGGTATGAACTCATTCTCGTTAAGTTAGGAGGCCAGTTCTGGCTGTGTATGAGCTCATGAGCCAGAGAAAATCTTTATCCCACCCAACCTTGTCTAATTAAGCTTATAATAGCCATTATTCTTAACACAATTCATGAGTATGTTTGTATACCCCTTGTAAAAAACCATACATATATTTATTGTACTTTTAAGCACATATGGTTAAATAGACTTATAAATTGCCGCTACTTGCTGAACCTTCCACCCACTTATTTTATAAAGCCTATAAAATACAAGTTGCTATAAGAGCTATTTTTATATGTCTTAGGGAATGTCTATCAACCATGAGAAGGAGGTGGAATGAATGTATTTGGGAGAACTTAGTCCAGATCAGCACCAGCAGTACATATGCCTAAAAGCTGATAAATGTACACACATAGTATTATATATAGGCACCTGTTGCATTAGTCCTGACTTCTATGGGATCTGAAAAGGGACTTGTTATGTATTCGAAGAAAGCACACAGAGAAAAGCCAGCTTCGAGACTGACAGAGATGGAATACTCAGTGCCAAGTTCAAGATTAGTGATGCTGGCATAGAATCTTGTGTATGTTCTAATTCCATTGATATATACATATTGTGATCTCGGTCTTGTGGACGTGGTCTTAGTATACCGAACAATGAAGCGAACAATCCTCATTCCAGTTTGAATTCTCGGAGCCTGAGTGTGAATGAAAAATTAAGCAATAATAAAAATGATGACTCCCCTCCCCCCAACCCTTCAAAAAAAAGGACAAAAGTTGTAATTTGGAAATTCAAGGTAGCAAATGGCAGAAGACTTTTGATTTTTAGATATTTAAGGGAAGTAATAAATTTAGTTTTAGATATGCTGCCATGTCTGCTATTAATCTTGTGAACAAAGTATGCCATTCCAAAGTGTTTGGTCAAGCACACAAGACAATCTGTAAATCTCTTGGGGAAATGGAATTGTAAAATCAGATTGTAATAAGGAAAAAGGTCAAAACATTAAAAAAAATGTGTTGGTTGAGTCCTAAATTACTATACTTGACCCACTGCAATTACTTGAAATTGAACATGCCTAACAAAAATGTCGGATATCATTAAAAGCGAATTACTCCAATTCAATCCAGAAGATGTACCTCCACTACACCATCGACTTTGCATGATAACCTTACATGGAGTGAGTACGTCAGATATGGTGACCTTCCAAAATTTGTGCAATTTAGCTCCTGACTTTGGTGCATGTATCTTTTGTATGGATGTATCTTTAGCTACAATTATAATTCAAAAAGAAACATACAGAAAATACTTTTTTTTAGATAATCAATTCAAGTCACGATCAAAACTTTGCCAAAATGGCACTTGGTGAACCATGTCATGATGGTGTATGTGTGTCTGCATAAAGGATAACCAAAATGCAAACTAACCACTACCACAACACTGTTTTTATCCATGTAAAGACCCAAGGATAAAATTGAAAGCCATTCAACAACACTGCAGAGTCCCTGGATGAAGATACCTTCATACAAGCATGGGCCCCTAGAGTCCAGTGCATTTTTCAAGGGACAGTCTGCTATTGACATTGCCCCTGATCTTCTCGCATTTCTAGGAATCTCCTTCTACATATCATAGTACCTCTACCTTCTGTCAGTGAGGTAAAGGGGATTCACAGAGATGAGGTATGTTGGACGAGGTCAGTGGAAACACAAGTTGAAGTCAGATAGGGACAAAATAGCATACTGCACTACTTAAACATCAGATGTGTAATATATGCTACTGGCACCTTCTTCCAACGCGACCATTCAGTGAAATAATATTGTATTTATATTAGGGATATATTATTTTTATTATCATTGTATTTATTTTGTCTTATAGAAGTTGCTATTGTTGGCATTGTTATTATTACTGTTATTATAATCGTTTGTTATTCATGGATATTGATAGTTAAAACAACTACATAATGGACACATCCAATTTTGACATTTTAACCTGTAATAATTATTAAATGCTTTAAGATTTATCCTTAAACATAAATCTTATAGTGAGTTAAAGTTATTGAGTCTTCTATATAAGGCAGCATAAAAAGCTGCCTGCCACTATGTAGGGTGATTATCAGTCAGCAAGATAATGGGACGTCAACACTGGGAAGCTGCTCAACAACAAAGACTATGTGCAGACACATCAATTTAGCATAGGAAGTGGTTGCCTAGCAGGTGCACTGGTATAGAGTGTCAGATGCAGAAATAGCTGATAACTCTCGTAGGAGAAAGGCTTAAAATCATCATCCACTGTAGAAGCGTTTTCTCCAGCTATGTGAGAGCTATACTATAAACTGATTGAATGAATGTAGCTACATATTTTTTTCTTTGTAGAATAATATATTTAGTTGTAAGAAATTAAGTTGAGATGAGAAAAACTTACATAATAATTTGTTATGACAAAAGATAAATTATGGTAATCTCACCTACTGCTCAACGCTGCTACAACCACACCAAAGATCAATCATAAGGCACTTATTTTTATCATAAAAGAAGCACCGTTTAGAATATTGTCTCTCAGCTCTGGTCCATAAATTCAACTCAACACAAATTTCAACACATAATTAAAAAATATTTAACATACCGGCCATGAGATGACAATTGTTTTAGAGGTTGCATTTTCAACACTCACTTCAGGTATTTCCAGTAGACTTGCTGCAATGATTACCAAGATTGTGAATAGATAGTTGAGAGTCTTTATAACAGCAACAACATTCAGTATGTTAACTGTCGAGTAGAGTATGGGCAGGACTTGATGTGGAGTAGGGTGGGGCAGTACAGGGGGGATTTGGGGGTGGGGGGGGGTGGGGAGGGATTGAAGGGATTCTATATATTTATAATCATCGAGTCAGTTATTCTAAAGTAAAAACCATGGGCATTTGGTCTCTGAAATGTTTACTCTTCAAGCTTGCATTGCTGCTATGCTGGACTAGTATCAGTTTAATAGTCCTCATACAAGGATCCCTCCTTCATGATCTAATTGACTAAAAAACAAGCTTTAGATAATCTGCTATGTAGCTATAGAGATTTGAAATTTTGTTTTTATCCATAACTGTTCACAACTGAAAAAGGATGCACTAGAAACATCTAAAAAATATATCTGCCCCATACTCTATACAATCCACTGCCCTCTCCATATAAAAATCCTGGATACAACCTTGTTGGGGGTCTAAGGTACCAGATGTTGGCTGCTATGTATTGATTATTGAGCTCACCAGACAAAAAATATTAAGGCTGCTATATAGAGATTTCACAATCAGCGGAATTCACACACTCAAGCTCCTCTATATGCTATAATTATAATATATATAACATTAAAGTAAATCACATATTTTTAATATACATTCAAATTTGATAACAATAAAGCAAATTGCAATGATTCAAAAGGAGGTAAGAGAGATTGGAATAGCATAATAGCTACACTCTTTCACCGCCAACTTTAGCCCAACACCTTTTTTAAATTAAAAATTTTTTTTTTTGAATTTCATAACTTTTTTTGGTAACCATTAAATTTTGAAACAAAGCATATCATTCGATTGCAAATTGAAAGAGCTATAACTTGATATATGAATTAGCTCAATTGAACCAGGCAAACAAATCTATGTCTACAACAGTAAAAAAAGTCACGATCCATCCAGGAGCGACTTTTTCCCTCTACTCCGTAGGATGTTGATTGATAGCGAGTCTGCAGTAGATGGCTCTGCAGCTTTCCACGAAGAAGAGCCTCCAGAAGCTATTGGGACGGTCACAGTCAAGTAAAGTCATCATTGTCAAAAAAAAATATTTTGCCATGAACCAGTTCGGAATCACGTGCTACCTGGAATTTTTCTTTGATTGTATTTTTAATATCTTTCGTGCACCCCCTGGTAAAAAATTAACTTGTTCGTATAATTTTTAATTAATGTTTACGCAAGCGATGTCGTGTAGGGATATTGGTACATGTATTAGTAAATGTCAGGGAGATCAGCGCTGACAGGCGATAACAACCGACAGCCTGACCACATGAATGCACAAGACTACTGATAACTAGCTAAACAACATACACACTCAGTTAGGATGAATTATTGGTGAAGGCATACATACACACAACTAGTTAACAGAGACTTGATTGGTCAAACAATATTGTAAACAGGCCTAATTATTACCATACATGGTAATGTCATATATAAAGGGGCAGACATCTCCAGATAAGACTAGTTTGGATTGATTCTGGTCATAACATCTGTGTGCTCTTTTGTGAATCTTTATCATTAATTAACTGTAACTTGAGCTGACCAATAAGAGCCAGTGGATAGAGCTGACCTTTTGGACACAGAATGAACCCATAACATCTGGTGGCAGCAAAATACTTTGAGTTAAACTTCCAATCATCAAACTACCCCTGGACATGTTCAGCTATCTCTCTCATCCACTATGCTGACAAGAAGTACCTATGGCATCCAAAGAGAAGACTTCACAGAAGAAAAAGAGCAGAGTGGAGCATGATGACTCAAACAAACTATCAATCCTAGAAGAATGACCAGTGTGTAGAAATGGGTGCAGATGAATACCTGGAGCGCTTCACACATGCTAGCACAGCAGAAGCCAAAGCTACCAATGACCTACCCCAGTTCATCACAACAGCAACAAATAGAAGCAGCACAGTGGAGACAACAGCAACAAAATTAATAGTGGCCTATATGGAGGAAGCTGGACCTAGAGTGAGAACAAGAACAGAGAAGCTGAGAGCACAATTGGGAAAAGAACAGATTTCAGCAGGAACATGTTGACTGCGTTGTTCCAGTGTTGAACTGCAGCCCCAAAAGTTGACTCCTTTTCGAGACAGAAATGAGCTCAACTTTGACAATTCTCTTTTTCTCAACACCCAGGTGGACATACCCAGACCAGAAGGAGAAGTGAGAGGTGGTGAGGAGAATTGTCAGACAGAAGGCAGACCAGACGGAGGCAGAGAACACAGCTCGGACAGACAATATGAGGGACAGTCAATGAGCCAACTGAACTCTAGCCAAGACCATGGAGGTTGCCCTAAGACAGCAAGAGTAGTCCGCAACTACCTCCACCCCCCTCATGCCACTTCCTGTGATTGACCAACCCTTTGTATGTATTACGATCGACATAGTTGTCCAAAGGCCAATGTTAAATCTTGACAGTTACAGACCATGCCACAAAATAGCAAGAGGCTATTCAACTGAGAAGAGTAGACACCAAGAATGTGCCCGAGGCACTAGTACAAGAATTCTTGCACCTGGGAATACACGGATCAAGTATCGAACTTGATGTCAAGTTTGATTGAAGAGCTGTTCCATCTCAGCACCTGTGAACCTCTCCATACCAACTCCAAATGAATAGTATGGGGGGGGGGGGGGTGGTTTAATGGAATGATTAAACAAATGCTCGAGAAGAGTTGCACAGACCTCAAGGAATGGGACAAGATCCTTACTCACATACCGAGAGGCACCTCACTCAACCACAGGGTTCTCACTCTTCGAACTCTTATATGGCAGGAATGTTTATGGACCCCTAGACCTCATGAAGGAGGAGTGGACATCAAGCATGAAGGCTCCAGGGTCAGTACTCACATTCGTACTCAACATGCGAGACCGACTTACGTAGATGGCAGAACTTGCCAATAAGTCAGAGATCGATGCCAAATGACAACAAGGTTTGGTATGAGAGAGATGCCATACTCAGATCATTTGACATGGGTTACCAAGTGTTAGACTATTACCTGCAGGGAGAGATAGATAGGCTAAGATGAGTCTCACTTGTCGCATGTGAAATTGATATGACAGCAATAGTGTTGATGTAGACTCTGAGGGAGGATATCGGCCAAGTGACCCGGACTACCCATGACCAAGGACAGTCAACAATAGGCTGTCAACTTGACCCAGATGAAAAGATGGAGCTAGCGGATCCACTGACAGAGATGGATCATGCTTTTGGCAGTAGCCCAGGGAGGATGTAAGCAGTCCAGCACTGTTGTGTGGAAATAGGCGAGGCAGCACTATTCAGGATACTGCCATACCAGTTCCCCAAGGCCAGGGAGGATAAAATTAAACAACAAATTAAAGAAATAGGAGAGGCAGGACTATTCAGGATACTGCCATACCAGTTCCCCAAGGCTAGAGAGGATAAAATTAAACAACAAATTAAATCCATGCTCCAACTGGGAGTTTTATCGAGCTATCCAAGAGCCTTTGCGCCTCCCCAATATTTATTTTCTAAATGTGTATACATCTTTGCATAGACTGCAGATGACTTAACATGCTGACAGTAGACGACCCCTACAAGATGGCCTGTGTCAATTACCTCATTGATAAACTTGGACAAGCCAATTATCTTTCCACCCTCCACCTCACCGAAGGGTATAATAAAGTCCCAATGAGACTAGCTGACAGAGAAAAGACAGCTTTTGTGATCCCATTTGGGAAGTACAGGTTTATCACGATGCCCTACGCTCTGATACGTACCCCACCATGTTCCAGTGACTGATGGATATCACCCTAGATGTACTACAAGTTTTGACAGCAGCCTACCTTGATGACTTCACTGTCTTCAATTTCAACCTGTGCTGAACATCTTGACCACTTCAAACAAGTATTGCACAGACTGAACAATAAAGGTTTGAAAGTAATGTATAAGAAATGCCAACTAGGCTTGAACAGATGCTTGTACACAAGATACATGTAATGAACAAAATGAAGGATGCCCGAGCCTTCTTTGCCTTGGTGAGCTATTACCGACATCTTGTGCCAGCATTTGCAGACATTGTAGCATGCCATTCAGATTTACATGGCCCAACATAGTCAGATGGGAACCACAGCATCAATGAGCTTTTGACCAGCTCAAAGACAAGCTCAGCAAGCATCCCATCCTCAGAAGCCCGACTACAAGAAAACATTCTGTTTGCAAACTGATGCATCAGACAGAAGCATTGGAATGGTGCTAAGCCAAGATCATGAGAGTGGAGTTGAACACCCAATAGCTTTCTTCCCAAGGAAATTGCTTCCACAAAAGACCTGCTAAGTGACAGTAGAAAAAGAATGTTTAGCCATTGTCTTGCAGCCATTAAGCATTTTGCAGTTTACCTCCTCAGAATCAGATTCACCATCCAGACAGATCATCAGGCATTGAAGTACTTGGATCACATGCAGAACTCGAATGGATGACTAACTAGATGATCAGTGGCAATTCCACCATTCACCTTTAACATAACCTATTGCAGATCAACAGCCCAGAATGCCAATGATCCACCCAGACAGAGTTGACGCGACTGACCTACAACTCGAGGAGAATGGGGGGATGTCAGGGAGATCAGCTCTGACAGGCAAAAATGACCGACAGGGATAGACAAGACTACCGATAATTACCTAAGCAACATACACCCAGCTAGGATGATTTGTTGGTGAAAGCATTCATACAACTAGGTAACTAACAGAGATATAATTGGCCAGACAATATTGTGAACAGGCCGAATTATTACCATGTATGGTTATGTGATATGGATTGGTCAGTCCTTATAAAAAAAGGACAGACTTCTCCAGATGAGATAAGTTTGTCTTGATTCTGGTAACACCATATGTGTGCTCTTCTGAGAATCTTTATCATTAACTATAACTTAGTCAATTTGAGCTGACACAGAATAGGAACCAGTGGATAAGGCTGATCTCTTGGACATAGAAACAAACCCATAACAGTAGATTACATTAGTACTTGGCTACCAGGTTGTTGTGTACTATTGGGCAATGAGTAGAGTAGGGAACTAACAATTATTTCATTGATGGAAAAACATGTTTTCAATCCACAGAGATTAGAGTTAGGAAAGAAGATACTTGAAAAATGTTCAACTACGATGGGTGTGGACAAGCAGAAAGTTAGTGGCTAAAGAGCAACTTATACTCTGGTGAGACATGCATTCTGGAATTAATATGGCATATACCCATGCACACAAAACAAATAAGCATTTACATTGGGGATTACAAGCAAGCCATACTAAATGATTTGGGGTGGGTGGGATGGGCTAGAGTTTGAGAGGTTCTGACCATGTTGTTTTGTTATAAAGCTGCACATGATCATGTTATGGTCCTGATTTATATACCAAGATGTAGCCAATTTCTATTGTGATTAGCCAATATGCTTTGCTTTTATAACTACATGTTGGAATATGAAGTGAAACCACCCCACAATCTCTGTTTCGGTTTCTATTTTCCCATCACGTCTTGAGTGGCTATAACTACTGTGATTGATATAGCAGTACAAAACTAGACCAGGGATGTAGCAAGCTAAATTCCATTGGTCAGGCCATTCAAATCATGCCATGTGTACATTAGAGATACTACATAGCAGGTGTGTTAACAGTTTGAGAGTGATGTATTATGTATGTCAAACAATAGAATGTACATCAAATATTTATACTCGGAATCACCAATAAAATCATTAACAATTGTTTAATGTTGAGGGAATCCATTATGTTTAGTTTACATGTATATATAACACTACTAGGTTGTTGAGACTTTGTTGACTTTTGGTGTTGCACAGGTGTGTCTTGATTTTACAAACCAACATTGACATGTTGCTAAAATGTTTGACAGCTGCAGATCTTGCTAGAGCAGCAGAGAAGTGCCTGCAATCTATATATCTATATATCTATGCTGAGTGACTTATGTGAGCTCTTTCAACTAAGAAATGGCAGACCAGCATTACTCAGGAAAAGCTAACCGACACTCCAGTACAGGATAGTCCAATTATGGATGGCCTACTCTACTCTTCTCTGAGTCTAAACATGTGAAGTTATTTGGTAGCAGTCTTGGCATTTTTCCTCTTTAAACATGCACAAACATATGTGGCAATACAGCAAATTACTTGACTCCTGGATCCAGCTGGTGTGGAGAACAGTAGACCCTCCCATATCCAAACTCTATGAAACCCAACCTTGTTTTTGAGAAGTAAAATTTCTGGCTATGTGAGGCAGTTGTTGCATGCAGAATTAAGCATGTTGTGTCCAAGAAATTAGTATAACGTCAGCTGTTTTAAGTTTGCATGTTTTTTTAACAAGAATTCACTCGAAGATAGTGCCTAGAGGAAGGCTGGGAAACTTTCTGAATTGCAGCTGCAGTAACAGGCTATTGACCACTGCGATGTTGTTTTAGTGCTAATGACATGAGTATTACTTAGATGATTGCTGCAAAGTCAGGTCTATATTTACATACACCCTAGTACTATGTACAAATTCTGTCCAATGGCTTGAGACCAGATAGTAAGTGCATGAGGGCTTACCATACAGGGGGGTAATTTCCATATGAAAGTTGGGGGGGCCAAAAGCATTATTAAAGCTGCTTACTCTAGGAGAGTCTCTAGATACTCATCCAGGATATTTTGATTTGGGGTAAATTAGTGTGGATCAATTTAGTAATCAACCGAACACATAACATAACCAGATGACAAACAGTATACTAGCACTAACATCTAAGAGAGAGAAAGAGAACTATCATTCACATCTACTAAGAAATGGAAAAGTGGCCGAAGATGGATGAGCGCCTCTCTACTCTATCCACAAAGTCATTTGTCACTTGCTTGAGGCTCAGTTCCTTCACCAGCTCTTTATGCACTGTGCATGTCATGAGATGATTGAGGCGGTTGTTCGACATTGTTGTATGAAAGGTAAGACTTCACCCTTCTCAGCGCACTGAAGGCTCGTTCAGAGCTTGCATTAGTTGCCGGCATAAAACCAGAACAACCTTGACCAAAGACATGACCTCTGGTATGAGGGGCCAGATGCTTTTGTTCTTTTTGAGGAAATCAACGACATTTTGCAATGTATCACCACCACCTTCATCTTGACTGAAACTGCGATAGGGTATTTGATGTTGATTGGCTGGTAGGGAACTTGAGGAAGGGTATCCAGAGTCAGGGATATTCTACTGGCTTCTTGTTGCTGCTCCTGAGAGATATCAAAAGTACTTGTAGCTTGAGTCAAACTCTAATTTTGCAAAAACAACAACAGGGTCTGTCAATATATGATTGTTTAATAAGGATTCACTGACATCAGAGGCTGAGATGTCACATAAAAATTGAGAGGCTTAATATTGTTATCATGTGATGGATTATGACAGATGTACTTGTTCAGATTCTTCTGGGTTTTCTTCAACCTGTACATCTTGGCTATCAGATCCTTGGGCTTGATCACCAGCCTTCTCCTCAGACTCCCTTTGTCTCTTAGTTGGACTTTGACAAAAACTTAACAAGGAGGCTTGTCTTTTAGGCATGATTCACTCTGCAGCAGCACTAGCTAATTTCTCACTATATGGCCTGCTACACTGTTAGGGTTCACTCTTATATTGCTCAGTATTCCGAATAATGATTAACAGCACATTAGGTTTATAGCAGAACTCAACATAAGGCAGTGGAGAGCTTGGCAAAATCAAAATGAACCAATGAAATACATGAACTATATAAATGTCAAAATGATCCTAACAGCTAAAATGATCCTCACACCTAAAGTGTTAGTTCCATGGTATGGTCTGAGGCTTGTTTGTGGTCGAGTTGTCAGGCTGGTATTCCTGACATACACTAACTGGTCACATGTGTTGAACCGATTAGGGAACAAAGTTGTTTTTTTACCAATATTATGGTGTTGTTCTATCTAGCATATTTCACACCAATTACAATTATGAATGTGCTATAACTTGTTAGTCAACACCTTCAACAGCTTGCGAAAACTACCTTAGAAAACTTGTTTTGGCCAAAAGTTGGGGGGGCCATGGCCCCCCCAGCCCCCCCAGAAATTACCCCCCTGCCATATATGAAATATCGGTATGCAGCTCTAATTGGATGTCATCTCAGAGCTACTCCCAGTGGAACCCAGCTTCATGCATTTGCATAATGTTTGAGCACACTCAGTATAACTTGGACCACAGCTAAGGCCATGCCCTGACTATCCTCAGGGGTTCATACACCCCTGCTAGAATAATTAAAAAATTAATATAAGTCTTACTTATGTTCATACGAAGCTAAACAAACACTAACAAAACTTTCTGGTTACAACTTTGGAACTCTAAAGATTCTGCATGCTTTACTTTATATATATATAGCTCAAACGATAGCTCTCTATGTTTGTTATTTCTTGGTACAAAAATATAGAATAACAGGTATAACTGGTTGCTGTTGTGGTTCCTGATTGGAAAATGCTAGCCATAAATATCAGTGGAAAGAGAAAACCCTACTCGACAATGTGAGTGTTTTCATTAGGTGCTAAACATGGTCAAGCATGTACACTGAAAATCAATTTTCTTGTGATGAAATATTTTTAGCGCCCACACTTACTGGCTAGCACTATCCAATCAGGAGCCACAACTGCAGCCAGTTCAGGCACTCTGATTTTGAGACCCCCACTTTGGCTGCAGGTAATTTTAGCTAAGTTAGCAATATCAAAAGAGAGCACACAGAGAGATCTATCTTTGAGCTATCTATCGTGTTCATACAGTGAATTGTGCAAAATCTATGGTGTTCCAAAGTTGTAACCACAAGGCTTTGTAAGTGTTTTTATTTTATAATTCAGTCCCCTCCCACTCTCCCTCCCCCATCATATGAAAGTAAGTCAACTTATAGAAATTACCCAATCACTCTCTAGTATTTTTCTATTGCTCTAGTAATCACAGTAGCTATAGTCATTCAAGACACAATGCTGGAAGATAGCACCTTAAATGGAGTTTGTTGGGGGCGATTACACTTCATATTGCAACCTGTGGTGCTCCAAGAAAAATACTTATGGCAAATTACAAATATTATTAGGAAGTATAACAAAAACACATGTTTTCAGACCCTCTTCTCCCTTCCAGTCTGACCCCAGAAAAAAAGTTGATTTACTTATCATAATTATGTTACACCATGTTAAAAAAGAATAATAAAATATATTAGAAAAAGGTTTTATAATATAAAATGTACCTTTCATTGGCAATATAATCTAGTCATAATTCGTACTAAAAACACTAAACGGTAAAATTATAGGAGGCAAATAAACTTTTTCAGAGTTATCACTAACAAAACTCAAATAACTGTAGATGACTGTAATAAAATACTGGACTCAAAACTCACACACTCCCAGCATCAGAAGTGATGCTTCGGCTACTTCCAGAGATTCTAGTGGTCAAAATGTAATTCACCTAAAATATCATGCACCTTATGCCGTATGGGTATTCTAATGGCACAAACCACTATGCAATATGCATCTTTCCAATCCGTCCAACATACAACATGCTCTACATTAAATGTGAAATGACTTGCTTCAGTTCTCCTGGTAGTAAACAATTAGACAAATACTGTTAAAACATTGTGTTTCTAGTCAGTTTGTTAAATTTCTGAAACTAGATGTTGATTTTTTTCATGTTTGTCCAGTTCATGTTAATCTGGAGCACAATAGCCAACTTAAGTTGAATTACTGATTATGCCTAAGTATTCTTGGTTAATCTATAATATGGACCCTTTATGTAACTGTGGTAGGCATTTAGACAACATATTATTACAGGATTATCATTTTAGTCAGTATATTTAAGGTCTCGTCTATTCTGGCATAGTAATTAACTCTCTACAACAACCAGTACACTATCAAATATACTTTTAAAGTTTATATAATAGTATAAATGATGTTTAACCAACTGTTTTAAGATCACTTAATTAAATAATATTAATAAAGAGTAGCAGATGGATGAACTGTTTCCTAAAGTATTACTTCGTTTTTTCTCAACATACCATTTCTGCACACCACTCCAGCATCATCGGAATGAGAAAAACAGCTATGTGCTTCAGGTCCCCACCCATAGAATTGGCAGTGATCTAAGTATTCCTCTCTTCCACTACATGCCACATCACTCATCCATATTGGCACTTCATTATCAGCACCGCCAAATCGAGTTACACAAACCACATCAGAATATCCCAACATTCTAAAGAGAGAGAGAAAAATACATTGAAACATAAAATTACACAGCATTATTTTTAATACTCCAAATCATCAATAATATGCAATTCATGATTGTTATAGGTTTAACATAGTTTAAGACTATTATAGCATTGTAAAAAGTGCAAAGACATTGTGGGTGGTATCTAGTTTGTAACAGAATGCCCTTAAAAATGAAAAGCATGGGGGGGGAGGAGGGGGAGGGCAGATATGATGTCCATCTTGTTTTATTGGCCATTAATCCTTATGACCCACTAATACAGTGTGGAGTGTGTTAGCACTTCCTACATTGGTTTGAGCCCTATAATAATAATAATTATGGCAGGTGCCAAAAAGTACAAACACACAACAACACACACACACACATACACACACAAACATCTTAGCAAATACTCACTTTGGCAGGTTCTTAGCATCCTAAACAGTAATCTAGGCCAAAAAATTCTAGTGTGTCTTAAATACTCCTCTAAGGTAGTAAACCTGCAGCCCCCCAAACCAGTAAAAATCATGAATTTTGTTTTCAAGAATCTTGTCCCTTTTTCTACTAATCCCATTATTATACAATAGTTCCATCAAAACAATTTTACTGCCAGTGGAATTTTAATTTACCAATAATTGCTGTGACCAATTTGTTTCTTGATTCAGTAAAACATAAAATAGGTAGAATCGAGTCTGTAGCTAATCTGATTCAGCATAAGCTACCCATTTACTCTATAAATGGCCTTACATGGTTAGCAGCACAGACCTACAACTAAACCAGTTCAACCACTTATACATCTATAGTGTATGTGTATGTGTGTTCGTAATAAATATGGCAAAGAAAACATCTGGTTAGTTCTGGAATTATCCTTAGTTCTTGACTATGAAAAAATTATCATGCATTATAATACCAGAAATACCTGCCATCACCATGTTCCTGACCTGCCTCCCCTAAATAGACCATACTGTACAAGATTTTACTTCAGTGCTGACCCTGTATTTTCCAAATTATGGATGTTTTAAAGCTTTGAGGAAATGGTTTGACTAGGGCAAGCTCCCATAACTAAGACAAGCTCTCCTAAATTGACCATATCTACAACATTTCACTTCAGTGCCAACCCTGTATCTACCCTAGTTTGGCCATTATGGCTGTTTTGAAATGTGAGGATTTTCAATGACGTGTGAAATGTGTGGGTAGGCCAGTGACAGCGTCTATAAGCCACACATGCACACACAAATAGACAGTAACTCATTGTATATAGTTCTATATAATAGTAAAAATTGTTTGTCTCTTTGTGTATGTATAATAATTATATGTGTCTCTTTGTCTACCTTTCACATTGTTAATTTTCCCCTAACTGGTTGGTCAATCTTCCTGATTGAGATTGTAATCTCATTAATTATAATTATATTCAATTCTGTTGACATCTCATTTTATTTCTTGTTGGTAAAATTAGGATTCACGTACAACTACGTCTTGTAAAAACCCACCTCATTTGAGTTGTCTAAAGAACATAACCTGTTGCCACAATAATTTAAGGAAACTACAATGACCTGCTCAATAATCAACTTGAACTTTACTCTCAAGTTGATTATTGAGAGAGAGTAAAATTCAAGTTGATTACTGAGAAGGTCATGTATGCAAGACGTTTTCTAGAGAAGGTGCCTCCAGCCCTACTCTATAGTAAACAAATGCAACTGCATATATGTTGACATTGTCGTTATCGACAGGTTTGACAAAAAACAAAAACAAATTAGTCTTAATAGATTGGGAGCCTGCCTAGTTGACAGTTTAGGGAAACCTTTACTTTTAAAATATTGATTTTTAATTCGTATTATATTTAGTGCTCTTAATATAAAAAGTAAAAAGGTCCTATTATCATGCTGTCTAATCGGTGAACCCTTTAAGATTTCTCACTTATTTGTTTTTCTAAAAACAAAAAAGGACAATCTTGAATAATTTGGTGTCAGCTGACAATAATCGTACAAGTTTGGTAAGCTCCATTTTTGACAAAATATACAAACAAGTGTTTACCAATTAAATTATACACACTCATATATTAACATATTTACAATTATCAATGAACTCTCAGTTGATATAATAACATTAAAATAAGACCTGAAGGCTAGAGCATCTAGTCATAATGTTGAGAGAATACAATGCCATGGTCTTAATTTATACATAGAAATGTAGCCAATGCAGTATACTTGCTGATAGTAGTTTTGTTTTGCCATACATGCAATTGCAGGTTGGAATGTGAAGTAAAATCACAACCAAAACTCATCGAACAACTTTCCAGCATCAAGTCTTGTGATTGATAGAGCTGTACAAACACTACAACTTCACATGAGATACTTAAAGTTGACTTATATTCATGTGAAGGGGGTTTAAAATTATAAATACAAATACCAAAAACCTCTTGTAGTTACGACTTTGGAGCTCCATTGATTCTGCACACTTTGATATGTAGTTCAAGTGATAGATCTCTCTAGTATGTACTCTCTTTTGATATTAAAAAAGTTGCATAGGTATAACTATGTTAAAGTTACATGCAGCCAAAGTGAAAGTCCTCAAAATCTGAGTGCCTGAACTATTTGTAGTTGTGGTTCCTGATTGGAAAGTGCTAGGCAGTTGTCTGTGCCTACTCTACAAACCGAGAGTATTCATAGGAACTAAACCACAACTAATTAGGCAAGCATTGTGCCAAAAAACCCAGAATTTCTTTCTTTCTTTTCCTGCACCCTCACTTATCTAATTTTAGTGCCTAAATCAATAGTCAAGTTGTAGAGTAGGGCTTCCTCTAGCCAAAGATAACAATTGCAACTGGCTAGCACTTTCCAATCAGGAACCACAAACTCAACCAGTTCAGGGACTCATGTTTTGAGGTACACCCATTTTGGCTGTGTGTAACTTTAGTATAGTTATACCTATGCAATAAAAATTAATACTTAAAGGGAGTACACAGAGATATCTATCACTTGAGCTATATATCACAAGTTCAAACGGTGAAGTTTGAAGAATCTATGGAGCTTAACCACAAGCACGTTTTCCAGAATTTACCTGCCTTGGTCCCTCCTAGCCAGACTACTTATCAGTATAATGCTCTTTCAACTTAGCCCATGAGTTTTGTGTAAAAATCTAGAGTAGCTACAGTTGCTATTGGTCTATCATTAACCCCACTGAGCAAGACCACAGATACCATTAGCAAATATTTAGCACCCCCACCTCCCTCTAGCATCAACGGTGCCTTACATATATGCTACAATGGGCTTAAGAAAGTTCAAACAAGGATGATAACCATATAGGGAGTTTTTCCACACTGCGACTTCTGGCATACATGTTTATAGTCATGACTTGCAATATTACTTAGTTCCAATACATACATGATGCCAGGAATTACAAAGCTAATAATGTTTACAGGTCCAATTTGACTTCCTTTTCATGTTTTGATGTTCCTTTTCTTGTTGTTAATGTCAGACTCAGACACAATTTATGTATCAATTGACTATTAATTCTATTACTTACATTTTTCATGTACTGTGTCATCTTACATGCATTCAGTGATCCTTCATTGCTAGTTTATGATATAACTGTATAACACAACTATACACTAACTTTGTCTCTGTAGGTAAATTCTAAACAATCACACCAAAAGGAAAATCACAGTAATGAATATTCTACCCTTCTAATCCAGAATGTTGGGCAGCTAAGGATATAAATATATATATATATAATTATATATAAGTACATGTTTTTGTTGCTGGATAATAAATTTCAATAGCTGCTGGTTTTTCATGCGCATTGCTTTTTCTAATATTTTTATCAGGAAAAAAACAACACTAGTCTATTTTTTTGTGTGAAGGGTGGACAGGAGGAGAAAATAAGAATATATATTCTAGTGTTTTTAGCAGACCTTCAAGGTTCAGTTAGTCATTATCACAGGACTTTGCATAAAACATAAAACAAATATGAGGTAACAAACTAAGGCTTGCATGCCTGTCACTGTTTCACTAGCCATCAAAACCATTGTCCAGGCTGAAGTTACCAGACTGTAATTGATCATAGTTCACTGGAAAAAAATATATTTTGACATTTTAAGCAGACTTTATGCAGTTAGGCACCTCTATACTAGTTACTGGGTATACTTAAGAGGTGTCATACTCTGGTGACAAAGATAACAACACCTGTATAATATATTATCATTTACCTGCAGGCTACTCTACCATCAAGATAACTCCAATGAGTATCACAGACTGTTCCCCAAGTGTTGTTGTAGAGAACCTCCACTCTTCCCTGGTTGCCATATGAAGTTGAGTTGCCAAGTCGAATGTCTTGGATATTACTGCTCGGTCCAGCTCTAGTTTGACCTAGATATATTACGAAGAATAAAAATAACGTATCTCCCATAAATTGTATCAAAAAGCAGATAGTTGTTTCTCAGTTTGGGTTTTTTACTTACAGAATTACTTTCTCAATTAGATCATTGATAAGATACTGAGACATAGTATCTCATAATTCTTTAATGTAGTGAAAATAATAAAATTTTAAGTTGATCATTGATAGTTTAACATTACCATGCATAATATAGCCAAAAACTAGCTTGTTAAAACATTACCATGCATAATAGAGCCTAGCAGCTAGTTTGTTAAAACTATATGTATTATACACACACATTCAAACATGCGCTCTCACACGGACACACACAACATGCACACAACACACACACTCATGTGCATGCACAAACAACACACACAGAACTGATAATTCAACAACTTAAAACATGACTTACCCAAACTGAGATAGAAAGTGAAAGCAACAATTAGAAGTGAAAGAGCTACTTTCATGATGCTAACAAGTTTAAATCTAGTATATGACTAGCTAGCTATAAAATATATATTTATTAGTGCTCTGATAAAAAATTATTTTTTAAGAAAGAAGGAAATCTGCACAGAATTTTTTTTTTTAAATGGTCCTGAAACAGTTATTTTATTTTATTTTATAGACTCTAAGTGAGCAAACAGGAAGTGTGGAGTTTGGCAACCAAACCTACTTAGTCTCTCTATGACCTAACAGAATTGTAATGGTTATTATACCACAACCCAATTTTACTTGCCTAAATTTGTCAGCTATATGCCATTTTCTAACTTTTTTTTGCTATTTTGTGGTGTAGCTATTTGTATGCATGCTAAATCTTAGACCAAAGTACCATAAATTAGTTCAGTTTCACCCTGATAAAGAATCACAAAAGATGCTTTCGACATTAGGGCTAGGACTCGGGATATTTACCAAGGCTATACAGTTATGGCTGTAGTTAGGGATAGAAGAGAGAGAGAGAGAGAGAGAGAAATGCTAGCTAGATTTAGTCACAATTCAATCCTTTGCCGAAATTCAATCCAATATATAATGACGTAATATTTTTTAAATAGAGGTCATACCAATATAGGGAGTGCTACTGCGCTCCCCAATAGCTGCTTAGTGCCTATATTTGATGGTACTCAATGATGCTCATTTGGAGGTATATATAGCACTCCTCCTCCCCTCCTTCATACCAAAAAAAAGAGAGTGGGCAATGCCACTTCCTTACAGCTAGCTTATAAAATGGCTTTACTACATCATCTCAATGATGCTTGCAACCTGCAAATCAATGCTTGCTTTAACCTGCAAGATCTTGCACTGACAGTTCGATAAAGTAAAGCCGGTTAATTTTTGCAGTAATCTTTTCAAGCTTCTCTGCCAGCCACCACCCAAGGAAAAGCTTTTGAAGTATTGTCTCAGGACCTATAAATAATCTAAAGGTTACTTATGACATTATAAACAGCATGTCAAACTTTATACCTATCCATGTGGTTGTTATTGTTGCCGCTGTCCCTTTAGATAAATCATTGATCCCTTGATTCTATAATAAGGTGTGACTTAGTTAATAAGTATTGATACAACAATTGCATTCATACCTTACTATATTTGGTGTAGATAGGCACTTGTATCGCTAGGCTTCGTCACTGTAGAAATGGCAATCCCACTTTTGGGGGACTGCCAATGAACTTAGGTATACTTGGCACCCTCTTACTTTTAAATACTGAAAGGTATTTCTTGATGAGTAATATTGTACAAGATAATGATCCAATGTACACTAGGTAGTAGATATATTTTACTGGCCAGTGAATAATGCTAACACTTAGAACACTGTCAATAGAGTGTGTTGGTGGGGTTGGGGGTGGGGTACCTTGGGGAGTTTGCAGTTCCTGGTACATGTATGGTGAGAGAAAGCTCAACTCTTTGTAATCGTAGTTTTCATTAGGTGCTAATAAGCTGGTTAGGTGGTCAAGCATGGCCTCTGAAAATGTCCATGGGTATCCCATTGAACAAAGTTGATATTTATAAGGCGGTTAAGTGCAGCTCCTATGCTATGGGGGGAAAAAACTCATTGCAAAGAGTAAAACTTTCAGTAATCCCTTGCCTGTTCAGGCACTCAGTTTTTTAAGTACCTCCAATTTAGCTGCAGGTGATTTTAGCTTGTTATTTATACCTATGCAACATATTTTGAGAGATCACACAGTGAGACCACCTTTTGAGCTATATATATCAAGTTCATACTGTGAAGTGTGCAGAATCTATAGAGCTTTAAAGTCAAACCCACAAGATTTTTAAGATTTTTATTTTATTTTAAGATTTAAGCCGCCTAAAAAATCCTCGAAACATACGTTGATGTAACTATTATTGCCTATAATTTAGCAAACTAGTATAACATAATATCTGACTTGCATCAAGAGGACTAAATAAATGTTTTTTGAGCAATTAGAATGGCATAGAAACATAATAATGATTCCCAGGGTTTTTCAGAGGATTTTTTGAAGCGATACAGTAGAGGTTAACTTGAGCATTATTATTTCAGGAGAATGTATACAGCCTAATTGTAATACATTAAACATAGTACTCTGATGCACCACATGATTACTTTACTCTGCTTCATGCATGCACTGCTCTGGGTAAGGTACTGTCTCAAAATAATTATGTACAAATTCTGAACTTGGCAGCATTCTCTGGGCATGGTCCATGAGGTGGCAACCAAGTGAATTGGGGTTAACAGGATATTGTATGCTGCTTACCATTGATATCCTGCTAGTGTGCTGTTAAGACTTTTTATTATATTTTCACTGTCGTGTGTCTTGTATGTAATTGTATTGGAGATGCTGTTGAAATCTGCATATATAGCTATACTCTGTTGTTGTTGTTGTTGTTTTTTGTGGGCGAGATGAGATGATCCTTAATGGTGAACTAGATATATTGGTAATTCAAGTTTCTTAGCTAATGGTATTGTTGGGCTGTAATATTGAAGTCAGTATTTATTCTTTAATCACTTCAAATTGGTGAACATTTCAACTGAGGCTTCTCTCTTAAGTAGGTAAATATGCATTAGTGTTCACTGACAATGCATTTCATACACAATACACAAGATTTATAATGTAAATGAACCAAAAATTGAGCTGATTAAAAGATAAATCTTTTGTGTGTATTATACAAAGTTAGTAATTCTAGACATATCAATATCAAAAACCACATATGCCTGCAAAAGTGAATAATTATGTAGATTAGAGCAGCATGATGTTTTGCCAGTTGATTCTTAACAAATATGATGGCTTGAAAGGTTCTACTCTTCCATTGTGCTAATTGTTTTGGCTCCCCTGTTTGTTACTGAGATTTGATCGTTTTTCCCACTAAAATCACTATACATCATAATGCATATCACTAACTAATAACTTGATGTGTATTTTGTCCAGTGTCAGTTGGTTGGTTGCTTACATGTATATCAATATTCCTGCAACTGTAATATGTAATAGTTTGTGTACTTGGACAACACTCATACATATTGGTTTCAACTAACAAGTTAGTTTTGCCAATATAAGATTGCATACCATAATTCTAATTAAAATATAATTCCTGCAATTGACCAATAAAGTGTATACCTGTATTCTAAACATGGTTTAGGTGGAAAGTACAAAATCAAACATACCGAACACAAACAACTTTTGTGGTGAACAAATCACTTTGGTAAGCTAAAGTAGAGGCGAGCTACAGGATCGTTGACAGATGTTGGGCTTTTAGCAGACATGGAGTATTTGGTTTGCTTAGTTTATCAGAAGATATTTCATAGCCTTAAACAGAAATCACCAAGAAAACGATCCTCTCGGAGAATGGTGATGTTACATCTGCACATGCACAAGATAACTGCAATGAATGTTGTGTACACTCATGATGTCATGCATTTATTCCAACCTAAGGTAAAGTCATTATTATGTGTTAGTGATCCTATTTACCTGTACATGCAAATCTAAGAGGTGTGGTACTGATCTGATAGTACCATCACAAGGATGAAACATATTTCTTCATTAAGCTGTATAGTGTATTTTAGCTTGACAAATTATAGATACATGTTTAAAAACAACAATCAGTGTATTGTTGCTTTGAAAGATTACTTTTTGAAACCTGTGGGATGAGAGTTCTTTGTAAAGCACACTTTCAAAGCAAATTCCTGTGTTAGTCATTTGATGAGGAATTTCAATCAATATTGGTAATGGTTTACTTGCCTACCATACAGTTCAATGGTATTGCGATGGTTATGCTTATCAATATCATACTCTTCAAACAGCTTGTTCAAGATATATCTGAACATGTGCAGCAATGTATCTATTATGCAGCTAACAGTTATTATGGTAGTATACCACAACATAATTATCTAGTAGGTATATATAGTAACATAACTCAACTATGGTAACACCACAACATGTGTAGCTATGTATAGTTACAAAAACATAATTATGTAGACAATGTAACATAACACAACATATGGAGCTATGTAACAAACATTGCATGTGCAGACTACACTAAATCAGTTCAGTTATAGTAACACAACTATAATAGATAGCAATAGTAACAAACAATGGAGCTAGGGTACCTTTTAAAGAACAACGGATAATATCGGTAGTCACCGAGATTTTGGTCAACCAGTATTAGGTGGCGCCTATCGAGAGTAGAGAAAGTCAGTAATGTTGGTATAATTGTCACATCATTTAACTACCCATTGGTGTGTGGTTTGAGATTTATGCATGCACTGCCATCCCATGCAAAGTCAGAGAGTCTGTGTCCGAAAACCACAGCAAGATGTGTGCAATTATTAAGTTACCTTTACACAGAAAGGAAAATCAAAGAGAAGGGGGAGGAACCTAATTTGCTAATAAATTTCTACAAAATGGCCCTTATGCCAATTAGCTACATCACTGAGATCTATATTCCGAGTACTTTTTGGTTCTTTTTTATTAGTTAAACATAGAGCTTGATGTAAAAATGCATTCCTAATCTTTATAGTTCAGCACAATTCCAAAAACTTTACACTCGCATAATTTTGTCCTACTGAAGATATATTTTTTGGCCAAATCCTTCAGTCTTCATCAAGGCGAACGAAAAAAATTAATACAATCTTACTCGCAATGAAATTCATATGAAATGCATGTGATGACTAATATTATGCTGGCACACTGCTGTCATAATTCTAAGCATTGCACTGGTACAAAATTTAAAAAGAGTCCATTTTAGCAATTTTTAATGAGCAACAAGACAGTGCCCTACAAGATTACATAGAAGCATCTCATGCTGCAGTGTAATAAAATTTCCCCAAGGGAATTTTCGTCTTTCACGAAACTTTTCATCAACTTTATAAGCATAATTTTGTGCATAATAGGTACCTAGAAAAGTATAATAGGTATTAAAAAAACATAATAGTTTCAGGCCTGGTAGCACGTTACACTGTTCATGGCTATTTCACGGTGGTGGCATGCTCCACTATGTTCATGACTGCTTTATGGTGGTGGCACTCTCCAATGTGCTCATGGCTGTTTCATGGTGGTGGCATGCTCCACTGTGTTCATGGCTGCTTCATGGTAGTGGCAATCTCCATTGTGCTCATGGCTATCATGGTGGTGGCATACTCCACACTGCTCATGGCTGTTTCATGGTGGTGACATGCTCCATCGTGCTCATGGCTGTTTCATGGTGGTGGCATGCTTGACTGTCCTCATGGCTGTTTCATGGTAGTGGCATGCTTGATTGTCCTCATGGCTGTTTCATGGTGGTGGCAAGCTCCATTGTGCTCATGGCTGTTTCATGGTGGTGGCACGCTTGATTGTGCTCATGACTGTTTCATGGTGGTGGCACGCTTGATTGTCCTCATGGCTGTTTCATGGTAGTGGCACGCTTGATTGTCCTCATGGCTGTTTCATGGTGGTGGCACGCTTGATTTCCTCATGACTGTTTAATGGTGGTGGCACGCTTGATTGTGCTCATGACTGTTTCATGGTGGTGGCACGCTTGATTGGACTCATGGCTGTTTCATGGTGGTGGCATGCTCCATTGTGCTCATGGCTGTGTCATGGTAGTGGCATACTACCATGCTCCATTGCACTAGAAATAGTTTGACAGAGACATTACTGTAAAAGCAGTTTTATTCTTGTTGTGAATCATCTGAAGTTGAATTTTTAAATGTGTAGGCCAGGGTCAATATTATTCTCAAGCAAGTCCATGAATTATCAGTATGAGCCTGCATCCTTCCCATTAGCAGCTTGTAGAAGAAGTGATTAAATATCTCTGATCAGAAAATCTGACTGATGAAACTGTTTCTCGATCTCTCCAGTTCTAAGCCTCCAATTATGTATGACAATATTTGTCTTTGGGAGTACAATATTAGTGACCACTTCCACCTTCTCAAACTTATTTGGCAGCTTTCGAGGTTATGGTAATTGTGGTTCATCAGTTAGAGAAGATGATTCTTTGAGAAGTTGTTCATAGAAGCATTCAAATTCTTCTTCAGTATGGAGAGACTTCAAATGTTTGATTAGCAGAACGGTTCCTTCTCTTATCCTGAGCAGTAATGTTTTTAGCTTGCATATTTGTAGAGATCTTTTCAGTAGCAAGATAAGCCAGCTTTAAGCTAACTAAAGTGTCAAAAGAGTCCATCTTTGAAAGTGTAGCACTTGCATATTCATAAAATCCATTATGTTCCTTAATAGCACACACTTGGTTACTTCTTGAACAATAAGATTCAGGATATGTGCCAAGCAGTGCACGTATAAAGCTTTATTTTGCTGATGCTTGAATGCCATTATGTAAGCCGCTCATGTTAGATGCTCCATTGAGTGCTTGACCTCTATAAAGCTCAAGGGACAATTAGCTCCTAATAAGTGCATCTTTAATCACCTGAAATATGGTCAATGCTTTAGTATTGCACCAAGCCAACTGTGTTTTCATGAATAAGATAATGGTTATCCACCCACCTAACTGACAATCACAATTGCTCATTGTGTGATGTCGATTGCTTTGTCAGATATAATTGAAAACCAAGCAATGCTTCTTACCTGGACTAAAATACTCTTCAAAATAGTTTGACCCATAATGTTAATAAGTTCGTTTACAGCT